>MU779492.1:15439-28014 GCA_026770625.1 Nicotiana glauca | reverse complement strand
TTTCCCAAAGATAATAACGCGTTAGACTCTTTAGGCGCGATTTTAATTAAATTACATTCTTAAACTCGGGTGCGCATTTATGTGACCCAAATCCAAATCTCAACGGAGTTGGAATGTATTAACAACCACGGGTGCATTGATTGCGACGTGGTTCGAGATGCATTTTCACGACGTTGCAATTCTATTAAAAATAATAATAAAAGCGGTTTAAAATTAATAAAATCACATAAGTTATAATATGTATTAAATCAGATATTTAACCATTACAATAATTTAAGCGACCGTGGTAGAACCACGGGATTCGGGTGTACCTAACACTTTCCCTCGGGTCAACAGAATTCCTTACTTAGAATTTCTAGTTCGCAGACTTCACTTTGAAAGTCGAAAATTTTCCTCGATTTGGGATTCAAGATAAACCGGTGACTTGGGACACCAAAAGCCAAACCTTTCCCAAGTGGCGACTCTGAAATAAATAAATAATCTCATTTCGAGTAATATCACTTAAGATGGAAAAACTCCCTCACACATTTATCCCTCGGGGTAGGTGTGCGTAAAAAGGAGGTGTGACAGCCCTGGCGACTCTGCTGGGGAAATAACCCAGAACATTTTGTTCAGGGTTCAGAATTCGAGCTTAGATAAAGTATTGTATTTGGTTATATCTGATTTTCCTACATGTTTCATGCTTAATGTGCAAAATATTTACCGCTTTGATATTATCTGAACTGTATATAAACTGTGTCGAAACCTTTCTCTTCTCACCTCTGGGGATGTGCTTACTGGTTGAGACTCCCTATTCTATTAGTGGCAATACCTTGAAATAAGAAAGAGGTCGGACAAGTTACCAAGCCGGATGGCGTTTTGGTTCCCGATACGTAGCCCCCTCCTCGACTCGAGTTGTCCGCTCGGGTACACAGTCTAGAACATATACCCAGGTTTTGAACTTAGAATAACTTGACTCCATGTCGGATCCCTAGTAGGAGCGTTTATCTGCATCACGTGCATTTGACTTAGGGGACTCAACACAGGGGTTGGGTCCGTCTAGGACAGGTAACCAGAAATGAAACGACCACCATGATGCATTTTACGTGTTGCATTTATTTGTTTCGGGCCCGCATGTTGACCGGCTTTTAAACGTTGAGAATTTTGTAAAATTGAGAAAAAGAGAGAAATAACAGTGTAAAGAATTAATTGTTTAGTTTTAGAAAAACCGATGCCCAAATGCTGTCGAAACCCTGCCGAACTTTCGAAAAAAAAATGAAAAAAATGAAAATGTTTTATTTTTGATAGTATGTTTTACTAAAAGCAAAGAAAAAGAAATGAGCCTTTATTTAGTTTGGAAAAATGGGTTGTTTTATTGTTTATTGAAAAAAAAAAGTCATTATTTTGTCTTGTTTCAAAAATAGAAAATAGTTGGTCTTGCCATGAAAAATGAAAAAAAAAAGGTCTTGTATTTTTTTTAAAAAAAATAGTTTTTTTTGGTTTATTTATGAAATGCAAAAAATGAAAATGAGAAAAAAAAGAGTCTTGCTCTTTGCTTATGAAATCCCAAAAATAAAAATGAAAAAAAAAATTCTTGTTTTAAAGTAGTTCGTTAATTTGACCGAACTACGCGGGTCTGATTCTCACCGGATGTGAGGTACGTAGGCAAACCTTATCGGCTCCGACCCCAATTTTCAAAAAATCCAAAAAATATTTTCCTTTACTTCTATCTTTAGAAATCTTTCCTTAGAAAATTCAAAAAAAAAGTAGGTTTTAAACTTCAAAAAAAAAAATAGTTTCCTTATTTCTTATGTCTTTCATGCGAAAAAAGAAAAATAATAATAATAATCAAAATTCAAAGTACGGGTTTGCTTCATTTTTGAAGTATTTTTTTTCAAAAAAAAATAAAATCCAAAAAGAAAATCAAAAAAACAAAATCCAAAAAAATACTCTTTAGATGTCTTTTTGTAAATGTCCATAAAAATTTTGCAAAAGTCCAAAAATATTTTTGCGCTTTTCTTTAGAAGATCTTTTGTAAATAAAAATAAAAAAAACTTAGAAATCCAAAATATTTTCTTAGAAGTTACTCTTTCAAAAATTAAGAGGAAACTTTCAAAATCCAAAAATATTTTATTTATTCTTTAGAAAAAGAGAAAACAAATGAAAAAATCTTGTTTACTTCTAAAATTCTCAAAGTTCAAAAGCAAATGAATTTTTTTTAGAAGTCTTTCTTTCAAAGCAAAGCAAAAATCAAAATCAAAAAAAAAATCACAAAAAATATTTTTTTCTTTCTTTTTTTAAAGCATTTCTTTCAAGAATTCCAAAAAAAAAAGTTAGTTTATTTACTCAATTCTCAATTTTCCCGAACTACACAAGATCTGATTCATGCGGGGTCATGATACGTAGGCAATCCCCATCGAATTCGATCATAGCTATAAAATAAATCGAGTGAAAAATAAACTAAAAAAAAAATTGAGTGAAAAAGAGAAAGAAAAATAGTGAGAAAAAAAGAGAAAAAAAAAGAGTGAGGAATAAAAGAGTGACAAACAAAAAGAGAAAAGGAGAGTGCCAAAAAGAGCGGCAAAAACAAAACAAAAATCAAGAGTGATTAAAGAGAAACAAATATGAAGAAAGAGGTCCATACTGAAAGAGTTAGTTAAGGCCGGGATGAAACATGCTACCGTTCAAACACATGGTAGAAGCGTTTAACTTGTAGGTGCATTGCATCCAAACGTGCGATTTCCTAGATGTTAAATGTTTCAAAACTAACAAGGTTATTGGATGTGTAAATTAGCCAGGTTTTGTTGGTAGTCTAGCCTCCCCTCCTTCAAAAGATCCAAAGGCACATATGGCCTCCGCTAGCAATCTACCAGTCATTGGTCCTGAGGATAGCCCGACATCTGCTATTCTGCAGCTAGAATCAGCAGCTGCTGAAGAGAATAAAATGTTGCGTCTCCGCATAATAGAAATGTGGGACGCCTGGTATAATAGTAGGGAACCGCCAAGTGCAATCCCTGGGTTCCCTGAGTTGATCCCCAGGTCAAGTGAGGTTACCAATACCCATGTGCTCAACCCGCTCATCCCATGCGGGCACCCTCCAATGCTGTCCAATGTTCCTAGCATGCCTTCTGTGGTTCGCCCCCAGGCACCGCCTCCAATGTTCACCTTTCAGGGTCCACAACTTCAATCAGAAATAGCATATGTGACCTCGTACCCCTTCTCTTAACCTCTGCAATATGATCCTTTAGTGGAGCAAGGAAAGGTTGTTAAAAATCCCGAGCAAGAGGAAATTGCTCGGAAAATGAAGAGCCTGGAACAAA
The DNA here is from genome assembly GCA_026770625.1 of Nicotiana glauca. Classification (NCBI taxonomy): domain Eukaryota; kingdom Viridiplantae; phylum Streptophyta; class Magnoliopsida; order Solanales; family Solanaceae; genus Nicotiana; species Nicotiana glauca. Next base: position 24,715 of record MU779492.1, on the reverse strand, counting down.
GCTTGAAAAATGTGCAAGGTCTGAGTGGTCAGAAAAGTGTCTCATACTCGGACCTCTGTATGTTTCCCAATGTCCACTTGCCAGCTGGCTTCAAGATGCCAAAATTTGAAAAGTACAACGGATACGGAGACCATGTCGCTCATCTGAAACGATACTGTAACCAGTTGAGGGGTGCTGGTGGAAGAGAGGATCTACTAATGGCTTATTTTGGGGAAAGCCTTACCAGAATCGCTTCTGAGTGGTATACGGATCAATAAATTACTCATTGGCATGTGTGGGATGATATGGCTCGAGATTTTGTCCGTCAGTTCCAGTATAATGTGGACATCGCTCCCGACAGAAACACTTTATCCAATTTGAAAAAGGAAACCGCGGAAAGCTTTCGCGAATATGCTGTCAAATGGCGTGAGCAAGCTGCTAGGGTAAAGCCTCCAATGGGCGAGACTGAAATGGTCATGGTCTTTTTGCAGGCCCAAGAGGCTGACTACTTCCAGAACATGTTGTCTGTTGTGGGTAAGTCGTTCGCTGAGGCTATCAAAATTGGGGAAATGGTTGAAAACGGTTTAAAAACTGGTCGAATCTTGAGTCATGCTGCATTTAAGGCCACATCACAGGCTGCTCAGAACAGTTTGGAGGGTTTGATGAACAGAAATGGGTTTGAAGAGGGAGCCATGATGGTGTTAAGCTCGAGGGGGGCCTGCAGGTCATTCAGCCAATCATATGTGCTTCATATCATCCCATCACACTATTATCCCCTTCAAGATGATGCTTATGTCATGGCACCGCCTCCTTATGCGGTGATGAGCGCACAATCTTACACGCTGCCACAACATTATCCACAAAACCGAGCTCCACTTCCCAGAAATGTCCATCCTTACCAAGCTCCATATAATCCTCAGCCAAATGATCCCCAATACAATCCTCGCCCAAGAGAGCCTTTCAGAAAGAATCAGTTCACCCATATTGGTGAATCGTATTCAAGCTTGTTCCAAAAGCTAATCAGGCTAGATCTATTGCAGCCAGTGGCCCCAAACTGGCTGAACCCCGAGTCCCCCTCATATCGAGCTGATGCTAGATGTGAATACCACTCTGGAGCAGTAGGACACAATACAGAGGACTGTTGGACCCTCAAAAGGGCAGTTGAAGATTTGATTGAAGCTGAAAGAATCATTTTTCAGGATGAATAAGCTCATGAAGTTATGGACAATCTGTTGCCTACCCACAACAACAGGCCAATAGTCGGAATGATTTGTGAAGATGAGGAATTTGATTCGACACTGAAGGCCATTGCAGCCATTGCCGAGATAGAAGAAAAGCCAAAAAATGGTTGCCAAGCATGAAAGTTCCCCATCAGACGGGAGTCTCGGTAGCCAGTCTTGTTATCCTTTCTACATCCGGATTATCTCAGGGTGTGATCCTGATGTTTTACTTTATTGTCTTACTTTCTTATGTAAACCCTTCTATCTTCAAAAAATAAACAAAAAAAAATCAAAAATCAAGAAAAAAAATTAAAAATTAATTAATACTTCATTGTTCGGGAGTGTCTCTTCTCTTAATCTTGTCATTTTTCTTTCTTATTCTCTTTTCAATTCTGTTAAATGCAGATTTCAATAACACGACATGCTTGCGGACTTCATGCTAGGATCCTGAAAGCTGTCAGACCTCGAAATAATGACCCAAGGATTAGATCGCAATGAAGATACGTTTAAGAAAATAAAACAAAGAGTTGGAAAAGCTGAAAGAAAATTTGGTCCAGATTGGAAAGGTCCATACATTACAACGAGAGTACTGCCAAAAGAGTGTGTTGTACTTGGGACACATCGAAAGAAATGTCCCTGAAATAACTGCCCATGCAAATGCAGCCAAAAGGTACTATGTTGGATCCTCCATATAGTTCTAATATTCTACGGTTGGGATGACGAAGGCTTTCATTCTCGCTACCCAAACACTATCAACCATTTGCAAATCCATTTGAGCCGGTTACTCTTCTTTGATTACCCTCTTTGGAACTTGAAAGTACTATTGAAAAAAAAAAGATACGAAAAAAAGGAAGAAAAGACAAAGAAAATGAAAAAAATGAGGAAAAATTAAAAAAAAGAGCGAAAAAAGAAAGAAAAAAACAAAACACAAAAAAAAACACAAAATACAAAAATAAAAGAAAAATCAAAAACAAAGTTTTTTTGAACTACGTCTGACTTGATTCCGAAAGAATACGTAGGAAGCCTCTATCTGGGGTCAGTCACACCAAAACAAAAATCCAAGGTCCCCCAAAAAGTGAAACTGGGGCAGATGTTATAATGGTTCGAAGATGATCCCGCCTGAATGGTTCCAAAGTTGTAATTCAGTCCAAATCCTTTTTACCCAAACCCTGTTCAAGTCATTCCGATCAATCGGCGATAATATTCAAGGACCGAAGAATACAGTTACTTGGATCTGATACAACAAAATGAGAGAAATGAAATGAGAGAGTCTTGTTAGTGAAAACCCACACGGGCACCACGAGGCGATGGTAAGCAGAGAAATGAAAAATGAGAGAGTCTTATTAGTGAAAACTCACACGGGCACTATAAGGCGATGGTGAGAAAATAAATAAGAAAGGTTAGCTCGTGAAAACCCGAAAAAGGCGTCCCTGATTGAAAAAAGGATCCTCACAGCCACCGGCGCCGACAAAGTCCTGGCCGGGTTTCTCGAATTATTGAAGAAAAAGTTGTGATGAATTTCTAAGAGTCGAACAGTTTACACAGATTAGGCATCCAGTCCAAAAGGCATGTCATGTTCATTGAAGTCCGCATGAACTCCAGATAAGTCCTTCTTTCTTTTCCCCGAAAGGGACACTTCTTGTTTTTAAACTCATTCTCTATTCCATTGTTTGTTTTCTTTGAATCCATTTCGGTCTAACATTGTTTCAAAGATAAGACAAAAAAGGGATGGCAAGACTGATTTACAAGGCTTTCGTTTGACACGAGCCAATACGCAAAAGGCACCTATTCTCGTCACGAGCATCAAGTTGACCCCCACTAGCCACGACGGTCGATGCTCCTAAATTCAAAACTCTTGGGGCGCCAATAAAAGCAAATGAAGTTGAAAAGGTTGAGTCTCACGTGGCTAACCGTCTCGGCAAAGAGTTGAAAAAGCCAAGGTCCCCCAAATGCTCTGAAATTGAAGTTGGAAAAAAAAGAATCCAGAAAAGAAAAGCCTACGAAGGCAAAATAAAGTTGGAAAAGGTTTAGTCCCATGCGACTAGCCATTGCAAAAAAGTTTGAGGAGCCAAAAGTTCCCCAATGTTCTAAAGAAAAGAAAAGAAAAGAAAAAAAAAAGAGAGAGGTCAGAAAGGAAAGGCCTACGAAGGAAAAATAAATTTCAAAATATTGAATTCCACTGACCAATCATCATGACAAAGTCTGGAAAAATCGGGGTTTTCTCTAGAGACAGAAATGCAATCAGCGTTCAGGAAGCAACTAGTTGCAGTTGAAAGGGCCGAAATCAAGTGATCAAAACAATCAAGACCACAAAACCAACCACCCTTTCAAACTAACAATGGTTCTTTGTTTGAAAAAAATTGAAACAGGTGCAATCCAAGCAACTATGCAAGAAGCGGGTGCAACCAAAAAGAAAGAAAAATGCGCAAGTGCTGAAATAGCTTTGCAGCAAATAATCAATGCAAAGGGAAGTTTCCTTCATGCTCTTTCCTGCTTTTATCAAAAAGGGAGATAACAAAAGAAGAAAACCCCAAAAAAGCGATAGTCTAGAATTCCCAAAATCGACCTGTTACTTCCTAAGCCACCATTAGGGCTCCAATCCCCGAGTTGAGCATTTTTTCCTTTAGCCGACATTAGGGCTCCAATCCCTGAGTTGAGCCTTTTTCTTAGCCAATATTAGGGCTTCAATCCTTGAATTGAGCATTTTTCCTTAGCCAACATTAGGGCTCCAATCGCTGAGTTGAGCAGCTTTCCTTGCCAATATTAGGGCTCCAATCCCTGAATTGAGCGTTTTTCTATTAGCCGACACTAGGGCTCCAATCCCTGAGTTGAGCATTTTCCTTAGCCAATATTAGAGCTCCAATCCCTGAATTGAGCATTTTTCCTTATCCAACATTAGGGCTCCAATCCCTGAGTTGAGCAACTTTCCTAGCGAATATTAGGGCTCCAATCCCTGAATTGAACGTTTTTCTCTTAGCCGACATTAGGGCTCCAATCCCTGAGTTGAGCGTTTTCCTTAGCCAATATTAGGGCTCCAATCCCCGAATTGAGCATTTTTCCTTAGCCAACATTAGGGCTTCAATCCCTGAGTTGAGCGTTTTTCCCTTTAGCCAACAATAGGGCTTCAATCCATGAGTTGAGTGTTTTTTCCTTTGGCCAACATTAGGGCTCCAATCCCTGAGTTGAGCGTTTTTCCCTTATCCAACATTAGGGCTCCAGTCCCTGAGTTGAGCATTTTTCCCTTTAGCCAACATTAGGGATCCAATCCTTGAGTTGAGCATTTTTCCCTTAGATAACATTAGGGCTCCAATCCCTGAGTTGAGCGTTTTACTCTTAGCCAACATTAGGGCTCCAATCCCTGAGTTGAGCGTTTTACCCTTAGCCAACATTAGGGCTCCAATCCCTGAGTTGAGCGTTTTTCCCTTAGCCAACATTAGGGCTCCAATCCCTGAGTTGAGCGTTTCCCTTTAGCCAACATTAGGGCTCCAATCCCTGAGTTGAGCATTTTTTCCCTTTAGCCAACATTAGGGCTCCAATCCTTGAGTTGAGCGTTTTTTCCCTTAGCCAACATTAGGGCTCCAATCCCTGAGTTGAGCGTTTTTCCCTTTAGCCGGCATTAGGGCTCCAATCCCTGAGTTGAGCGTTTTACCTTTTGCCAATATTAGGGCTCTAATCCCTGAGTTGAGCGTTTTACCTTTTGCCAACATTAGAGCTCCAATCCCTGAGTTGCGCCTTTTAGACATAGGGCCTCCAATCCCCTCATTTGTTCCATCATAGATAAATACGATTCTTAAAAAAAAAAAGTTTAGATTCTTATTGCAAATAACTCACGAAATTTTCCTAGTAAAACCGGGGCAGAAAAATTTCGTTCGTTTGTTTTTGTGTCTGAGCAGGTTTGACCTCGAGGCACAAGATTCGAGATGATCAAAAGAATGAGTCTCAATCCAAAATAAAGAAGAGAAGAAAAAGAACAAAAAGAAGTGAACTCAAAGTGTTGAAGTGGAGAAGGACGCGGACTGCTCAAGATATAATTGAAGTCACAAGCTTCGCATGTCCTGCCTGGATCCAAAGCCGAAGAAAGAACCAGCACCGACGGCTGACGAGCATCAAGATTCAGATTGGAGTCTGCTGCAAGACCTAGCCAAGACTCAAGATCAAGCTTCAGAAGACTCATAGATAGGAATCTTGTAACTAGTAGCTGATAGGCTCAATCAATCTTTTTCATTTTTGATTTTGATGTAATAAACGGGACCGCGGACTGGAACCTCGACGGCACCTCGCTCGGCTCTCAACCTCGACGCTCCATTGCCTCATTCACTTCTGAACTACACCTGACCTGATTCCCTTATAACCCGGGATATGTAGGCCGTCCAAAACCAGGGCTCGGTCACATTCTTTTCTTTTCCTTTAGTTCTAGTCTCTCCGAATAAGGGTCGGGTCAAAAACCTGTCTAGTCGTTCTTTGCATGAAAACTCTTCTTGTTTCCAGTCAAAGAGGGGCAGCTGTAGACATGTGATTTTTGTCCCTCCCCAAAAATTTTCATATTTTAGGACGTAAATATTTAATTTAGACTTAATATAGCCATTTCAACTGATTTTTATTCTTTTACCCTATTTTATTACAAATAAAACAAAAACTAAAATAAAATAAAATATATATATAAAAAATAAAATCAGATATTCTTTTACACTCACATGGTCTTGTTGCTCAAGAACATGGGTAGAACTCAAGCACATGGACACAAGTTGTCCAAAAACAAGAGGTAGTGCTTAGCAAAGGTTCCACCATCACTTGTTTCCCATGTTTTGCCATGTGAGGGGGGCTTGTAAACTGATGTCTTTAAAAGGGGAGCCTGATGGAGAAGGGAAAGGACTTGGAAAAAAAAAAGAGGAGAGAAAAAAACGGAATCTGGAGAGAGCTGTATACACTAGATATACATTCGATATACATAGGATATACATGATATATATTCTGCATACAAGGAATATACAGCGGCAGAAATAACTAAAAATGGCGTAGACCCCCTCATTCTTGAGAATTCTCTGCCACACACACACTCATAAATATGGAGAACAATCTCACACCATAATACTGGAGAGCTATATCCATTTTTCACTTTGATTAGATTTTACTTCAAGAGGAAGAAAAATCGAAACAAAACCGGAGTTGCAATGAGATGCTCGTGTTTGGCCAAGAGGTTCCGATCCCGTTCGTAGTCCGATTCGCGGTTCCGAGTATATTGCTCGTCGTTTCCGTTGTTGCTGTTTCGTTGATTTTCCATTCAGTTTCTCATTTTCGTTGCTTACTTGTACATCCGAACAAAGGCTAAATATAAAGAAAGCTTCTTTTAAGGTCGGTTTCTTCCTTATCCTTTATGTTATTGTTTTAATTATTTGTGAAGATTTGGTTTATACTTTCATGGAATATATCATGTTTACTTTGCTTCTTTCTTGTTATTTGGGTTTAATTGCTCGTGTTTGCAATGTCCTCATAGATTGATATTGAATTACTTTTGAGTAATGTTGTTAGAATGATTTTGTTGTTGGGTATTTCTTGTTTGGGATTGATAACAAAGTTGACTGTGATTATATCTTTGATGACATAGGCCGTGAGGGAATAATCTGATTTGAGGCCTGATTTAAAGATTGCAATATATAGTTTAACATGGTACAATCCAACTCATTTATCAATTAGGATATTGCTTTTATTATTAGAGACAAGAGGTAGAGTAGAAATCGTAGTCACTTTAGGATTGGCCTTTAATAAAATGAGACGAGCCTCGCCAAATAAAATGCACAAATTGTGGGGCCCTCAGTAAATGTATATATTAAAATACTTAGAATACGGGATGAGTCGTCTAACGAACTTCACGGCTTTTCCCAAAGATAATAACGCGTTAGACTCTTTAGGCGCGATTTTAATTAAATTACATTCTTAAACTCGGGTGCGCATTTATGTGACCCAAATCCAAATCTCAACGGAGTTGGAATGTATTAACAACCATGGGTGCATTGATTGCGACGTGGTTCGAGATGCATTTTCACGACGTTGCAATTCTATTAAAAATAATAATAAAAGTGGTTTAAAGTTAATAAAAGCACATAAGTTATAATATGTATTAAAATCAGATATTTAACCATTACAATAATTTAAGCGACCGTGCTAGAACCACGGGATTCGGGGGTGCCTAACACCTTCCCTCGGGTCAACAGAATTCCTTACTTAGAATTTCTGGTTTTGCAGACTTCACTTTGAAAGTCAAAAATTTTCCTCGATTTGGGATTCAAGATAAACCGGTGACTTGGGACACCAAAAGCCAAACCTTTCCCAAATGGCGACTCTGAAATAAATAAATAATCTCATTTTAAATAATGTCACTTAAAATGGAAAAACTCCCTCACACATTTATCCCTCGGGGTAGGTGTGCATAAAAAGGAGGCGTGACACTCATATTTCCATCTTATTTCATTATCAACTGATGATGCTACATTGAATCAGGTTCAAATGTGTACCTGGATTTTTAAGCATAACAGAAGAACAAGAAGAAGTCAGCAGTAGGTAATCAACTGAGATTCAACAAACACAAGCAGTTCACAACAGCAACTCAATCAAGTTTAAAGCCAAGAGGAGTTTGAAAACTGAACAGGATCAATGGAACAACCCAAGACAATACCAAAACTTAGATTTAAACCCAGGAATCGAAATGCCAACAACTAGTTGTTCCACCAACTACCTCAAACCAATTAGACTTGAACCAAATGGATTTGAATTAAGCTCTAGAATCTGAAAAACTGAAATTCTTAACTCTAAAAAAAATGATCTCCTTTCTCTTCAGTCTATCCCTATATTTAAGGACTAGAACTAATCATTTTTTTTTATTCAAACCCTTTACTTTTCAGCCTGTATATTCCCTTAGCACATGCATCATTTAACCTTTTATCATCAGCCCATGTTTGTTTCTGATTTACAGCCTTTAAGAATACCTAAAAGGTGGTCCGTGACACTACCTCTTCAAATTTTTTATTAAACCCCTATATTATTCTCTGATTATTCCACTTTAATACTAAAACCTTAGAGTTAGTACCATCACTGGCCTTTTTTTTTCTTTCTTTATTTAATTCAAATGGTATGGGCATATTATATTTTTAATCAATTCCCCTTAACCCATGTTACTTCCGACTTAATCCAACCCAGCATTCCCTTTTCCATCAGCCAATTTGAATTAGTTTAATGGTTTATTAGTACTTACTTGACAAACCACTCAAGTTAACCCCCTTTTTCAAGTTTTGAAATCCCCAAATTATCCCCTGAAATCCCTGAAACTACTACCCCATCAGCTATAACCAATAAACAAACCTAACATTCAACTAATTGACCATATTAAACTGGGTCTTAATTAACACTAGCATACCAAAACTGGATTTAAACCAGGGCCAAGCTCATCTCAGACTATAAACCTAACAGAACAACAATTAGATTCAAATCACTAAACTCAACATCAATTGAACTCAAATTAGGTCAAACATCATCACAACCAAGATGAAGGATTCAATGATTCAGAAATATTGTATTGAACTAGTAAGGTCAAAATTATTCCCACAGATACATGGGAATAAGCTACTATATTAAAAACAAATCACAATTAACCTTAGACAAAATGAATGAGCATTGTAAATACACTAAACAAACTGAACTCATATGCAAAAAATGATAGACAACACAGATAAAACAATTTGAACCAATAGTAACAACAAATAATTACGGGAATAGCCACTGTTTTATACAAGACTTATTGACACTGACTAATTCGAATCATTCAAACAAAATCAGGAGAAGAAAAATCCAGAGTAAAACCAAACCTTTAATTCTACACGGGACAAAAAAGTGAGTAGAAGATGAATTAATGGACGAAAACTAACAGGAAAAGAAAAAAAAATGAAAACCTACCAATTTAAACGGGGACTGGGTTCGAACCTCCACCCTTTTGGACTTGCGGCAAATATGGACCCTAGTCGAGTGTTCTTGAATGAGAACACTCAACTAAGGTCCATTTTGACCTCAGTCCTTGAGTTAGCTT
>MU779492.1:1859-13767 GCA_026770625.1 Nicotiana glauca | reverse complement strand
ACGTCACTTCCCCCAAATTCTGTCCTTCCCGATCGTCTTCATCCTTCAACAAAGCTTGGGCTTCAAAAACTTGATTTTTCTTTCAATATAATGAATATTAAAAAATAAACTTTTATATTAAATAAAAAACAAATTAGAACTTTGCAAATTCAGTAATAATATATATTGATGTGAAAGTTATAAGGAAATTCAGTAATATCAACCCACAATATCTGGGTCTTTTAAGAATGAGAAAGATGTTTAGTTTAAGAAATAGCAAAATTACTACTCCATAGAATGGGAAAAGCCAAAACATTTTCAATGGCTATTGTTGCTTTTATCTTGTTTGTGAAGCATGGGAAGATTAGTAACAGATAATAGCCCTAGATTCAATTCTTGTTCAGGAAAACAGCTTGTCATGTTGGTCTAGTTATTCTCTATAGTTCACACAAATAGTAATTTTTTTTTTACACAGAAAGTATTTGAAGCCTTAATTTCGCTAAATATGGAAGAGCGTGATGGATTTGAGAGGGAAAAAATCACTTGAGTATAGGGGGATTTGGGGGAAGTCATTTGCTTGGCAGATATTTTAGTTGCAGCCGTTAGTTTCTTAACAAAAATTAACAGAAGGATGATTCTTGCCGTTTTTGGGATAGTTAAAAGGATGTTTGTTGTTCACTATTATTACACAATGGGCTATAATTAAGGGATGATTTTATTTTAGCCAAAAACTCACCAAAAACGAAGACTCCCTTATTTTTCTCTAAAAAACACCCACACACAGACCTTGAGGAGAAGATCAGGCACGCCTCTGCCTTCCTCCGCTCCCACAACCCATCTCCTCGCCCCTTCCGATTAACTTCGCCATCTTCGGCGGTGGAATGCCATTTCGGAGCTTCAACATCAAACACCCGTTTTGGGCTTCAATAAAGGTAAAATAGCAGTTCTAGGCTGCACATTCGTCCAATAAATAAGCCCTAACAGTGCCAATTTGCGCTTCCTGGATTTCAGTCTACCAATTTCTGATTTTAGTCATGGAAGAACAATTTGTTTTGAGAGTTCCACCTTCCGTGCTGCGCGAATTGACCGCCTTTTGATTGAAAATGCTTCTTCTTCAGAAGACAAACCAGATTTGTCTTTTTCTGGGTTCAATTAGTGCGATTTTGCTGTTTTTTGCTATGATAGGTTGTTGGAGCTTCATCCCTCATTTTATTGGCCTTTATTTGGTCCAACTCTCTTTTCCTGGCCATTTGAGATAATTCGTTTACTGTGGTAATCCTTGAATGTGTTTGAGCTTGTGATTACATAGCTTACTCTAATAAAAAAAAAAAAATTGAAATGCTTTTCTCATGAATTCTGTTGATGAGACTTAAACGAGCTTTATGATTTTGCTGTTGTGATGTAAATTTTTAATAATCATGTTTAGCAATTGAATGGCGTGCAGTTAGTTTCTATCGCCCTTAATGTATAAGAATCGTGTATGAATGTCAAATTAGTTAGTTACTCAGTAGCTGTTATACCTGGTTGAGTGACGCATGTAATGTATATTAGTAGCTTTGAATTATGAAGATTTTGAGCTTCCGTGTATACTTGGGCTTCACCTTTGAGCCCACGAGAGGTCAGCAACCTCACAATTTGGCCCACATAGACTAGCTGGGAGTTTTAATATGGGCTATTAGCTATAACACAATCAGAAGCATCGCTTGATCCATTATTAGTTATCTAGTATTAGGAAAGTATGAATAAAGCTTAATTTTGTAAGAGTCCATATGTATCAGTTCTTAGAATCCACTCCAACTTGGGACATTTGCATCTATACCCGTTTTTTGTGTCACGTTTTAACTTATGCCCGCTTTGCAAAAAAAATTGCAAGCGTACCAGCTTGTTCGCATAACTTCAGCATACGGGACTGAAGTAGCAAAGGCAATCACGCAAAACTTTAGCATTGTAGTAGCCGGACCTGAAGTTCAGCTCTAGAGCTGAAGTTTTTGTTTGTAACGGGGAACTTCAGCTCAACTTCAGCTGAAGTTTTTGTCTTTGTAACTGGGGAACTTCATCTTTAGAGTTGAAGTATTTGTCTTTGTAACTGGGGAATTTCAGCTCTAGAGCTGAAGTTTTTGTCTTTTTAATGGAAGGACACTCAAAACTTCAACCCTTTATATAAGAAAAAGCCTTCAAGTTTTTCATCATGTTATGTTTCTTAAAAGATGAAAACAAAAAACCACATACGGAAGCTCGTAACGAAGTCAACCAAAGACTAATTCACGAGGTGAATCACTACCATTTGTATCAACTTCAAATGAAGAGGGATACCAAGTGCCAACCAAATGGAGATGAACTCAAATGGAGTGAATGACAGCTTGGTCACTAATACCAAACCAAGATTCAGTTGGTTGAATGATAATTAACAGTTAAGACATTAGACTATACATATGTGATTAGCGCTGGTACTTCCCCCAAGTCCTCAATAGCCGAATGATAATTAACAGTTCGGAGAAATAAGAGGACGCAGATAGGGATGAACCTTACTTCTCTAAAAAGAAAAAATAAAATTTTGAGGAGGAGAAATGGAGCTGAAATTGTTTAAAAAGTGGGTACAAGTTAAAAGTTTTAAAAAAAAATAGGTATAGGTTAGGGGTGGCAAAATGGTTTAAAGAAAACAGTTAACCACCCATATTATCCACTAAAAATGGGTTGGATAATAAACTTTTTAAAAACGGGTCAAATATGGATAAGAACCATATTATCCATTTAGAAAATGGATAACCAATGGGTCTAACTTTCACATTTATAAAACCTCAAATTGGGGGTTCCTCAAGTTAGGGAGACTAAGAATACTTCCAAAAGTGATCATATGCAACAACAACAACAACAACCCAGTATAATCCCACTTAGTGGGGTCTGGGGAGGGTAGTGTGTATGCAGACCTTACCCCTACCCTGGGGTAGAGAGGCTGTTTCCAAATAGACCCTGGGGTAGAGAGGCTGTTTCCAAATAGACCCCGACATCCTTCCCTCCAAGAACTTCCCACCTTGCTCTTGGGGAGACTCGAACTTACAACCTCTTGGTTGGAAGTGGAAGCTGCTTACCATCAGAGCAACCCCTCTTGTCTGATCATATGCAAGAAGTCATGGGTAACCCATATTATCCGCCGGTTAACCCTTTTTTATCCGTATTAAATACGGGTCGGGTCAGATAATTGATCCGTTTTTTCATTATCCATTTTCGACCCGAACCATATCCGACCCGACCCGCCTGTTTGCTACTCCTAGTATATGTTAAATGGAGGAGACCAAATAGGGCGCCCCGTGTAATTTTTACAACTCAGATACAAAGCAATCCCATAACCTACAATCTTCGCGTGAAATCCAAACGTGGAAATTAATTAAAGAATACCCTTAGTTTGCTTTAGTGAAATACAAATCTTTTAAAATAAATTGAGGCGTGTCATCCACAAATGAATCCTATAATCTATGGCCCTCACATAAATACAAAATTAGTGTAGAAATATTTTTAAACATTCGTAGCTTGCTTTAGACACGATTATAATAAAATTGTCATAGCTACAGGTACGGTTCCCGTGACGTAGTTGTGATACCTAATTTTCAAATCCGAGGGTACATTTATGTGACCCGGCCACAACTTCTAATAACTTTAATAAATTAAATATGTTATAGATCGTGGGTACGGTTCCCGTGACATGATTCGCAATGTGTATCAAATAAACAAGTGTACGGCCATCGTAACTTGTTCAATAAATAATTTCATAAATCCTAAAAAGCAGTTTAAAATAATTAAAAGGCGGTTATAAAGTTAAAAATGCACAATAGGTTTTAAAACATGTAGTAAATCAGATAATAGGTCAATCTTAATGGTTTAAGCGACCGTGCTATATGGAATCCGGGAATGCCTAACACCTTCTTCCGGGTTAACAGAATTCCTTACTCAGAATTTCTGGTTCGCAGACTTTTAAATAAAGTCAAAATTTCCTCGATTTGGGATTTAAAATAAATCGGTGACTTGGGACATCGAATAAACTATTCCAAATGGCGACTTTGATAAATTAAATAAAATAATCTCATTTCGAATAATGTCACTTTAATTGGAAAAACTCCCTTATATCCGTCCTCGGGTGATAAGAAGGAGGTTTGACATATATAAAACCACATGCGACCATTGCGAAAGTCTTAACTTCTACTGAACTTGATTTGCAATAGGATTGTGAGTATTTTTTTCTATATTAAAGTTAAGTCGAAAATCAATTTGAGATGATATTTTTGCGTTGATTATAATAAGTCCGAGCTTTCTATTTCAATAAGTTAACATTAGACCTCGTGACCTGAAGTTTGTATAAAATCCACTCATGTTATAAATAAAATTTTATTTATGGTGAATCTCTATATTTAGAGAGATTCTAGGGATTATTACTTGGTGGTTAAGTTACTCTTTCCTTATAAATAGAGGGTTGTATTTCATTGTAATTCATCCCAAAAATTCAATAAAAATTCTCTCTCTCTCTACTTTTCTCTCCAATACTCCTCTTCTTCTTTTATTGTTTAATAACACGTTATTAGCACAAGACTTTAACAAATTGAGTAGAAGCTTTGGGATTGAGCATAATGATTGTCAATTGTTCCGTAAACTTCCTTCATGATTAAATTCTGGATTTAAGGTAAGTGTTTTACTTTATTGTCTCTTTTAAATTTTTGAAATTCTATAATTTGATTTTAAACACAAGCAAAGACAATAAATTATGATTATAACTCTTATAGAGTTTGTGAGAAATTATATCCAGCCAAACTGATAAAAATTTTATGCCTTGCCATGATCAAATTCATGTATGATTGTGGGCAAAGAAGTAGTAACACATCCCATTGAATTTGCTTTATTCTCATTCCCTTAAGAGAATGCGGTAGCAATATGTAATAAGTCTGAAAGAAGACAAAATTATTACAGTGAATGTATCAATAAATTATGGACGTGGCAATAGACGAAATTATAATCATCATCATTGTGGTAATGAGAATAATAAGGATTCTCAAAGTAGTCTTTCACTTTGTGAAAGTAATGTTTGACATCGATTTGACAAGAGATTTTGTATAACACAGATAGATGATTATGGTCCATTCATGATTTGAATGTGACAACACGTGATTTATGAATACATATTCATTCTTCAAAGAATATGAACGTGCTAGTGGTAGTGAATATACCGCACTCACCTCTAGAAGGAGGTTTAAGATGACAAGAAAATAATATCATTATTATGGCATGAATGATCATTGGTCACGCACCTATTGTATGCCAAAATAATTTGGTAATGTGATTATTAAAGGACGACAATAATGCAAGAAACATGTCTTGCACATAATATTAACCATGACCATAATGGTATAATATTCTCCTTGAAAGAGATATATGACCATGTGGATGTTGATGAATATGTAGTAATACAAAGTTAACTGAGAGCTCTGGAAGAGCTAGTTATCACTATTTTAGAGAAATAAATTGATTACCGTGTTGTAGTAAGCCTCAAAGAAACTTATTTAGTTTCTATAGTATTCGCAAAAACGGTTGGTTATATTGAGACTATAAATAAATAAAATATTCAATATCTTCTATTACTACAACTAGGGGTGTACATAGGTCGAGTTGGTTCGGATTTTATAATTACCAAACCAAACCAATTGTATCGGGTTATTAAATCTAAATACCAAACCAAACCAATAAAACTCGGGTTTTTCACTCTCGGTTTTTCTCGGGTTTTCGGATTTTTCGGGTTTTTTCCCCGATAAAATCTTCGTAGAACAAAACATATAAATTGTGCTCAAAATATTTCTTTAATCCTAGTAAGATACAACTATATAAAATATTTTCCAAGAAAATAATACAAAATATGAAATGTGTCATGGCATTATACTAAAATATTCAATAATAAAGACAATAAAATTATGTAATATAAATATTGCTAATTAAAAAGCTATAATAAAAATAAACATAATCTAAAAGTAATAAGTCATGATAAAATAAATAGACTAATAAGGGAGTGTTAATCACATGACTAGACGCTAATAAAGAAAAATAAAAAAAGATTATGCATTTTTATCTAAATTATTGCAAAACAAAATATAAATATTCAATATATTCCCGTTCATAGTATTGAATTGAATGTCTTTTGTTAACATTAGTATTGATTTGATATTGGTTTAGGCTTTTGTTAGCATTATTTAGTTTACTAATGTTAATTGCTATAAAACTTATTGGATCATTCAAAATTCTAAGTCCAAAAATAATACCTTAAAAGATAAAATTATGAATTTTTTTAAGAAATATTTATAAATTACATCACAATAAGTATATTTATATATTAAATATATCTAAAATTTCTATATATGTAATGTCGGGTTGGTTTGGTTTCGGTTTGATTTTCTTTAGTTAAAACCAAACCAAACCAATTATGGTCGGGTTTTTTTTTCCTACACCAAACCAAGTCAAACCAAACCATAGTCGGGTTTTTTTTCTCGGTTTGACTCGGATTATCGGGTTGATACGGTTTGTCGGTTTCCTTTGTACACCCCTAACTACAACTTGTAGCAGGGTAATATGTATGTGAAAAGTTACCCGTTTTATTCTTCAATTTATACTACACAAATAAAAGAATACTACACTAAAGTGCATGTTTATTGATATAAAAACCAATATCATAACAAACTTGAAGCTTATTAATAATTTCACACGTCATGGTGTAAACCTGAATTTTATCATTGATAATTTTCAGTTGGCATAATTAGTTTATCCATGTTAATTTAAGTATGATATGCAAAAAAAAATAAAAGAAAATTCACATGGGTAAATACTAAAGAACAAGAAAGTTCTTTACGAAGTCTCTTATGTTGTTTGTTCTCATTAATTAATAGACCAACTAAAATTGGGATTGAATCCCATGAATGCTGGAAATATCAAAGGTGAATATGAGTCAATTCACCTGCCATGTATACCACATAAAATACATCTATAAAATGGTTACATGTGCGATTATTATTAACCCGCAACATGGTGTTTTGCGAGGTAACTTGCTCAATAATTTAATTCCGAGCATAATTTCCAGATTTTCTATTCAAGAAAGTTTATCTTGATAAGTTGGTTTAGCAAAATAATTAGTGAGTGCCTCCACTTAATAGCTAAACTATTTCTTATGAGAACAAAGTTATATATATATATATATATATATATATATATATACCAATTTGATATACGTTAAATGCGAAAGTATATTATTTTCTCCCCTCACAAGTGGTTCAGGGTCAGGAACCGAATAATTTCATCTTATTATTATTGATGTGCGATGTATATTTTGATTAATACCATAACGCACAAAGATGGGTTCTCAAAGTTGAGAAAAACAAGTTAGTTTTTCTAACATGAGTGGGAGATATGATAAACTGTTGAGAAAAAATTACGTGGAATGAATTATCATTTGTACATCTAGATACTCGAATAAAACAACATGAACTTGACGTTCATAAAAAGATAATTCATCTGCACTATATTGCAAAGCATGCCAGACCCATTTGCTGACCCAAAAAAATTAACTATATTCTCATTGCAAATGCTCATATTAAATTCTAGAAAGACAAAATTTATGGTACGCTTAAATCGTATAGACAAATCGGTTTCAAATAAAACTTCTTGATAAAGAAGATGAACAAATAATCAAAATGATCATAGTAAGGAGGCAAGTGATCTAGAAGATCACGTGAGTTAACACTTCATAAAATCTCAGGAGAGGTTCAGGTATCTGAAAATATGAATGAAGAGATCTCTATATTATGTCTATATGAAAATAAGGAGATTGGAACCGATATAAAATGTTTGTCGAAGAAATCTATCGTAGCGCTAAGATAGATGAGGATCTTAAGTCTATCGACACAAAAATATAGGCCAAATGGAGGAGACGCAATTCAAGTAAAATTGATTTCATATGAAAGACATGTAGTTTTGGACCTGCAGTTCAAACACTTAAAAATATAAAGTCAATGGTGTGTTCTATCGCCTTTATTTATCTTATATGTCTGGCATGACATGAAAACTTGATGTAAATCTAAACTCTATTTATATGGCTTATTGACTATACTTATATGGCAATCCATGAAAGATTTAAAATGCTGATAGCATATGCAATTCTTGGAGAATGCTTTGGTCATGAATGACCACATCCTAAGTGCAATTTGTGCACAAAGGTATCTTGTTATAAATATAAGCATGATAATATGATAGCGAAGATTTTCAAGGTGCAACATGTGAGCACGTGACTTTTGCCCTATATATGAATTATTTCCAAAAAATTCAAACAAAATGATCTTTCTCTATTTTTACATTTTTTGTGAAATCTATGTCATTTTTTGATAATTGTTGCATTTATCTGTGCATCTTAATTCATATGAAAAGTAAAAAAAATATACTTGGCATTTGCATTCAAGGTTTAATTTCTAATTCTAGGATTAATTAGTAGTTAAAGTTACTTAAAACAGAGAAAATAACAAAAATGGTCATTTTGCAATTATAGTTTTAATTTGTCTTAGTTGCATTTAAATTAGAATTACTATAATTTGAAATTAGGAAATATAATTGTTAGAGGCAATTTGGTTTTGGTTTTTTAATTTAGCATTTAATAAAATAAAAAATAAAAAATATACAAATGAAAACAAAAAAAGAAAGAATAAAAGAAAGAAATTGAAGAAAAGGCTGTGTTGGGCCATTTTAAATAATTGTGCACAGGCCCAATACTTTTGCCCAAATCCATGCCAAATTAACTTCCAATCCGTCCAAATACCCGATCCAACCCCATTTACCAAAACGACGCTGTATCGATCAAGTGAATCTCGTCCATTGATCCCTCATCATCGAACGGTTGAGAACGAAGTCTCCAGTCCCTTAAAATTGTCCAAAAATCATCAGAGACAGTCAGTCTCCAGTCTCTCATCGTCTTCACTCATCAAACCCTAATCCCATTGTCCATCGCCAGCGTCCGGCGTCTAACGACCTCCAAGCTTACACCAGAGCATCGCCTCCTTCCCCTCATGACAATTTCACCACCCGTTTCATTCAAAACTCACCAGAATCCCTCAAATCCTCAAAACCCTAGCCGCCGCCCTCGTTTTTCTCCGGTGGCGGCGCCATTGCCAAACGACCTTAAATTAACACTCTTGAGTCTCATCGTCTTCTTCACCCCAAAACATCAATCCATCTCCTTCAAATCATCATTGAATTGCTCGAATGCTAAATCTGGGGTTCGAGCCTTCGAAGCCAAAATCAAACTGGTCGTACGGGCATCAGGTACTTGTTTCTTGAAGGAGAATGAATGACCAGTAGACCCGAGCTTTGGGTCCCAAGTTTAAGTCAAGGTGGTGAGTCTTTTTCATTCATCATGTTTATTTTTCTATTCGGCCGCCTTCCTTCTTTTCTTTTTTTTTGGGACAAAATAGCTAATTTTTGCTCTTATCCTTTGCTCTCAATTCCACCTAGGGTTGTTCGAAATTGTTAGTCGTCATTCAATCAAACTGAGTATCATGAGTGCTGTTTCGTTTCCTTTATCATGAGCACGATTTGGTAATTGTCGTTCATTAGAATATTAAGTGGTTAAAAAAAAATAAACAACATATTCCTGTGATTTTGGTTTGAGTAAAATGTTTGAGTATAGTTTTCTCTTATTTGAGCTTTTAGTTCAGTAGCATAGGTTTTAATCTCTTTTAATTTGTTTAATTAGCATTCGATTTTGATCTGTCATTATTGGGTCATGTTTGTTCATGCTCGTTTGGCTCTTAATTAATTTGGTTATAGCTGAATAATTTAGGCTTAGCAAGTAACTAGGGTCACCTCTTGACTAGGGTGACAGGTTTGGGATTGGGTTCGACTAGGTTAGTAATTTCATGAGTAGTACAAAGGCATTAAGGGCATTTTACTCAAGGAATAGGATAGTAACTGAATCTGGAAATTCTAGAATACCCTAGAATAGGGTTCAATTTGCAATTTCATGAAATGTAGTAGGATAACTTGGAAAAGAAGTAAGTAAATTAGGGACTAAGGGATAAAATCTGAAATAAAAAAGGAGAAAAAAGTATGAGGGGGATCTAGAAGCTTCTCCCTGAAATTTGTTTATAAAAGGGCATCATCAATGCCTTAATGAAGAAGGGGGAACCTCCAAAAATTCCCCCCAAAATTCTATAGTTTCACATTCAAAAAAATCTAGATCTAGAATTTGAAATCTCCCTTAGAACTGGAAATTCTTTCAAAAAATAATAATAAAAAAAAGAGGGAAAAAAAATCAACAATACAAATCAGAAACAATGTTTCATTAATCAAGTTCAAATTTCAGCACCTCAGTCGAGTTCTCAGTTCAATTAGGATAAAAAAATGGCTTACAATTCCTGCTGGTATTCTGTAGCCAAGTTTTTTGAAGGTTTTTGAATCAATTTCAAAGTGAATCTGGTATGTTTAAGCGTGTTGCATTGACTGTGCATTGGATATGTCAATTACTGAGTGCTTAGCTGGGATTAAGAAGCTGTTTCGATTCTAGAATTGCTCTGTTGTTGTTGTTTAACATTGCTTTTCATCCTTGGTTGCTGCTGACCTCTCTATTTCTTATTACATTTTGATTTCCAGGTACACATTTCTGAGATCTCTTCCATGTAACTATGAATCGGAAGTTGAAATGAAGAAATTTGTCAAATTTATATGAGAATGCTCCTGTTAGCTTTACAGTTTGTTTTTTTTTAGTTGCTTGATTAGCTATATTTAGAATTACATATACAGTAGGAATATAGATTGTCTAACAGGACTTGTGGACTACTATCAGAACATTTGAAGTGGCTCGAGTTGCCATATGTCAATTTGGATATTGTATTGTCATTATCTAAATAATGTTTGTTAATTGTTGAAGTAATGAGTGTAATTTGAATTGGCTATAGCAGGTTTAGGTGATATGTTTTCTCAAATATAATAATGTGTTTTGAAATTCCTTTCTTATAAATTTTGATTAATAAGATCAGGAGGCAATTTAAATCAGAAGTCATTTCCAAAGTTTTGAATTCTCAGTTGTTGACAGGATCACTTGATCATTAGTCTAATATTCTCAATTTTGTTTCCTCTTACCTTAATAGCCTTCCAACAGCTCATAAAGGATTAGAAGAAAATAATCTGAAACAAAAATGAAATCAAAAAGTTCATTTGTTTTTATCAAAGTGAATTCATGAGTCACGTCTGTTTTTTTTGTGAAATCTAAGTGATGTAAAGCTATGTGTAACTATTAAAATTCAATGTGAATGGGTAGGAATAATGGAATGCTCCACAGTCTATTGTTAGGCAATCTGGGCTATTTTAACGATTTGGGTTCAACAACCCATTGCAAAGCGGGCCTCAATGCCTTAATGAGCTGCCCAAGTTCAGCTCATATGCCCATGTACGTCTGGGCCTGGACTCTGGGAACGTCCCAATTGTAGTTGTTGGACTGTAATGCAGAGCTATCATTTGGTCCAATGATAAATAATTAGTACTTTTTCTTATTTTATAAGAATAAACAAAAATAGCAAATATAGTTCACTTTAGGAATATGACAAATTAAGCCATAAATATAAAATTAAATTTCGAATTAGGTAGCGGGTTCAAGCTAGAAGGGTCTTCCCTTTTGTTTGAATTCGGATTTGAATTCGGGGTTCGAATTTATAAATGTGAATTGATTAGCCTTTTAGAGACAAATAATAAAAATAGAAAATCTAGTTTGCTTTAGGTTGGCCTTTAAATAAATAAAAGTGAGACGAGCCTCGCCAAATTAAATATACAATTGCGGGGCCCTCATTAATTACTTAATTCAAAAATATTTAGAATTCGGGATGGGCCGTTTAGCAAATTTCACGGCCTTCCCAAAAGATAA
>MDKF010521144.1:0-13335 GCA_026770625.1 Nicotiana glauca | reverse complement strand
GTTGATTGCTCGACTGTCAACACACATCCTCCAAGTGCCATTTTTCTCAGGAACAAGCAAACGGGACACTCCTCTTCAATTTTTCGACTTACCTTTGGAGTTCAGCTTGTAGTGTAGGATTGATCCAATAAGCGGCTTTGTTTGGCTACGATGTTCCTCGTATAAGGTCAATTAGATGTTGAATATCCCGCATGGGTGGAAGTTCTAATGGTTCAACATGGCTCTCCTTTATTGATGTGCCCAATAATTTGGGTCATTAGCATATCAGACACGGTTATTGCTTTCTTTGAAAGTTCTTTAGGGTGCAATGGCATCAAACGATCTTAAGTCCATCAAATATGAATGAATACGTGTTACGGTATCCATCATGATATCATAATGCCACGGTCTTCCAAGTAGTAAATAGAAAGCATCCATCTTTGCCACATCACGCCACATTTGATCATTATAGATCATTCCAATAGAAAAGAAATCAAGCACCTTTTAGTGACTTTCATACCTCCACCATAATGAAGCCACACTCGACTTGGTAAGGTCCTACTAGTCTCCAAATCCAATTTGTTCAGCATCTCTTCCGAAACAGCATTAGTGCAGCTTCCACCATCGATAATCACTGAACATACCTTGCCAAGGGATGTACACCTCGTGTGGAAAAGGGTCTTTCGTTGCGATGATTCTTCATCTTCATGTTCGAATGTAAGGTCCTCTCTGTAAAAAGCGGCATCCTCATCTTCCTCATTTGGATGGTTTTCTTCATGATTGGATAATCTTCTTCGTTTGCACATAAAGTACGCCAAAAATGACTGAGGAACTTAGTAATGCGATCAGACACAATGCATCTTGGAATGTTGTAGGGATGGAATTGGCAAAGGCACATATAATCCCTTCGTTATTGCTCCCATGCATTTTTTGTTTTCAACATGTTTCACAACGCTCAATCAGCCTGGAACATCTTTGTTTAATTTAGGCTTTTGGAAGTTTTTTTGAATCATCTTCAATAGAATGGCCAAAATGAAAAGCTAATCCACCCTCATGTGCTTCCCTCACAAAGGACTCCTTTAAAGAGCATGGTGTAACGCCCATAGTAAAGAAGGTCGAAACCATATACATTAGTTTGCATCATAGAAAGAAAGCAGGGTTTTCTACTAAGAGCATCAGCCACTTGATTAAGGTTTCGGGCTTTGTGCTTGATTACTAATTGAAAATTCTACCCATTTTCATGCCTCGCGTTGAGCTTTTGTAGGTGATAAAGATATCTCATGATTAGAATATAGCACAAACTCTCTTGGTAATAAATAATGACTCCAATGTTGCAACACGCGAACAATAGCAGAGAACTCTTTTTCATAGGTGGAGTACTTCCATTTAGATCCACTTAGTTTCTCGCTAAAATAAGCCACGGGTTACCTTCCTTGCAAAGAACTCCTCTAGACCAATACCTGAAGCATCACATTCTACTTCAAATAAAACATCAAAGTTAGGTAACTGAAGGATAGGAGCTTGTGTCAACTTCTATTTTATCAATTAGAAACTCTTTTGGGTTTCTTCATTAAACTTGAACATGACTTCTTTCAAACACTTAATTGTACGGGTAACTAAAGTGCTGAATAGGTGCTTGTGTCATCTTCTTTTTTATCAATTCAAAACTCTTTTGGGCTTCTTCATTCCACTTGAACATGACTAGTTTCAAACACTCAATTGTAGGGGCAACCGAAGTGCTGAATTTTTTGATAAATCGTCCAATGAAATTGACCTAGGAATTGGCCAACTTATGATCGCCTCGATCTTGTTTGTAACGCATGAATACCAGCACTAGTTATTATGATACCACGAAAGCAAACATCGTTAGTATAAAATATGTTCTTCTTGAGTTGTGCATATAGCTTCTCTCCTCATAAGGTTTCAAAAACCTTCTCCATATGCATTCCAAGTTTAGTTTCCGCTTTGCTATGATGGATGATATCGTCAAAGTAGAAAACAACAAACTTCCTAGTGAATGATCAAAACACATGAGTCCTAAGCCTCATGAATGTGCTCGGAGCATTTGAATTGGTCACCCACTCTTCAAATCAATCTTTGAAAAGGTATGAGAACAAAGTAATTGGTCAAGTAGATCATCTGACCTGAGGATTGATTGGGAAGCGATACTTGATAGTGATCTTGTTGATTGCTCGACTGTCAACGCACATCCTCCAAGTGCCATTTTTCTCAGGAACAAGCAAACGGGACACTCCTCTCCAATTTTTCGACTTGCCTTTGGAGTTCAGCTTGTAGTGTAGGATTGATCCAATAAGCGGCTTTGTTTGGCCACGATGCTCCTTGTATAAGGTCAATTAGATGTTGAATATCCCGCATGGGTGGAAGTTCTAATGGTTTAGAGATCACATCATCATACAATGGCTCTCCTTTATTGATGTGCGTATCAGACATGGTTTTTGCTTTCTTTGAAAGTTCTTTAAGGTGCAATGGCATCAAAACGATTTTAAGTCCATCAAATATGAATGAATACGTGTTACGGTATCCATCATGATATCATAATGCCACGGTCTTCCAAGTAGTAAATAGAAAGCATCCGTCTTTACCACATCACGCCACATTTGATCTTTATAGATCATTCCAATAGAAAAGAGACCTAGCACCTTTTAGTGACTTTCATACCATAATGAAGCCACACTCGACTTGGTTAGTTTGGGGTGTACCTCAGTCTCCAAATCCAATTTGGTTAGCATCTCTTACGAAACAGCATTAGTGCAGCTTCCACCTTCGATAATCACTGAACATACCTTGCCAAGTGAACACCTAGTGTTGAAAAGGGTCTTTCGTTGCGATGATTCTTCATCTTCATGTTCTCAAGTTCTTCTCTCAGTAAAAAGCGGCATCCTCATCTTCCTTATTTGGCTGGTTTTCTTCATGATTGGAATCATCTTCTTCGTTTGCACATAAAGTACGCCAAAAATGACTGAGCAACTTAGTAATGCGATAAGAAACAATACTTCTTGGAATGTTGTACGGATGGAATTTGGTGTGATGTCATTCCCATGAATAATTTTCATATCTTGTTGGGAAGGCCATGATATATCTATAGAAGTGCTTCATATAGTATCCTAAAAAATAGATACTCTTTTGAGGTTAATGGGAAGAAACACATTCTTGGTCCTTTGACTCCCTCACAAATTTGTGAAGATGAAAAGATTGTTAAAGAGAATATGAAAAAATACGAGAGAGAAAAGAATGAGAGGCGTAAGGGAGAGCATGTTGACATTCCAAGAGAGGAAAAAGGAGAGGTTGTCTTGAGTGAAAAGAGTGGGATGTCAAGTGAAGTAGAGAGTGATCTTGAGAAAAAAGAAAAGAGAGAAGGAAATGAGATAAACAAAGTCTATGAGGTAGAGAGAGAAAAACGAGAGGGATTGAGTGAAGGAAAAGAACACTTTAGTGAGAGAAAAGAGGCTCAGGGTGAGAAAAATATTAGTCTTGTGATAAAAGCCAAAGAGAGTAGAAAGAAAAAAGTTTCTTTACTTCCTAACCCATTATTTCTTTCTTGTTTTAGTTCTTGTGATTTTGTGCAGCCACATGATGAAATACCTTTTGAAAGGGGTGGTGAGGCGCAAGAGATGGTGTCAAAATATCCAATTAGATTCCAACATAAATTCGGCAATATCAATTCTTGTTGGATGGTGGAAGACAAAAGCTTGATTAAATTCTTTGTAATTAAACCTTTTGACTATTTTGATTCTTATTTACATGATTATGACATGGAGTTACCTAAAAGCATTGCTAAGTTGAAGCCATTGCATAAAGGAATACAAGGTGATGATATTCCGTTGGTAAATAAGTCCAAGTATGGTATGTATAATTGGTTTATATGCAATCTTTGTCTTTCTAGAACACCTAAGGTATTTTTAGAGATAATGAACTATACTCTTATTTCTTATGTTGGTGACTTTATAATTTTTGTGGATGATGATATTTTGTTGCACATCAAGTCATTAACTGTAATATCTAAGTTAAAGTGCAAGAGTAATTTGCTTCTTTTTGAAATTATGTATGACATAGATGATCACGTATTCCAACTTAATGGAAAGGGGTATGAAATTTATGAGAATCTGCTTGCGAATGAGTTAAATATTTCTTCTTCTCTTATTCAAGTGGCTAATGAGTTTTCATGTGATAAATTGTTAGAATGTGATTTTTGTGGTATGATGGGGAGTCATTCTTCAAGTCGTGTATATTGTGAGTGTGTAAAAGTATTTGTTACTAGTAAAGAGAATATGCATGATGGTTATAACATTTGTGATCAAATACTCTTTGATGTTGAGGAATCCATGAGGGTTGTAATTGTAGATAGTTATCGTGAAAGTATCTTCTTTCATACATGCGGTAGAGTTACTTACATTAAATGGATATGTGGTCAATCTTTTATAATTTCTTTGTCATGTATACTCATGGACTACCTTACCGTCAAGGTCGAATTGCAAGTTCCATTGCATGGTGCAGCTAAGAGAGATTTTTATGGTATTATTATAGGTAGGCATAAATTTTATTGGGATGATGGTGTCCATACATTTTATAACAGAGTATTTACACCTATTAGGATTGACTGGGTTAAATGGACACATGGTCACTATCTTATTTTATTCCTACTATTTTTTCAGATTAGTAGATGCCATTTACTAGTACGTGTTTTGTTTTTCATGCAAGGTCGAAATTCGAGGACGAATTTTCTTCAAGAAGAGGGGAATGATAGCATCCTAGGAAGCTCAACTCTATTCAAGGACAAGGATGTTCAATCTCAAAGAGGGCCTTTAACAAGATGTCAAGCTAAAGAATTTCAAAACACGATCATTAGACTTCAAGTGCAAATAAAGAAGCTTTTAGTTGTCGAGAAAGAGCTCCAGCCCAAAGGAGAAGAATTGTCTAAGTTTTACAATTATTTGGTGGCTTAAATTGAAGTCAAAGAGGAGGAAGATTGGGTCACCAAAATCAGCCCCTAAAGTACACCAAATGGTCTCAAAATGAGCTTAAAAGAGGTCCAAATGGAGGTGTTACAAAAGGAGCCCAATTGGGGTCCAAACCAATGGCCCAAACTAGTTGTTTTAAGGCCCAAATCTGCCCCAAAGGGTCTTGGCCGCCCCTCACCTAATTTTATCACTTTTCACCACCTACCAAATTGTAATGATCTTACAACAACCCCACCTAGTTTTTTTAAGTTATTTTTATGCCTTTGTACTCCTATAAATAGGGTGTTCTTCTCATTTATAAGACACTACATTATTGATCAAGTATATCATACTTTGAGAGTTCTTTTGAACCTTTGTTACTTGTGCTTTTGAGATTTATCTTTCAACCTTTACTAGTTCATAGTTCAAGGTAGTAAGATTTCTTCTCTTTTGTGATATCTTTGATTCCTTTGTGGTATTCTTAGAAGGCGATTAATATTAGTTATTAATTGTTGTCTCAAGTTACTCGTAAAGCGGTCAAGATCCGAATCTATTGTTTTGATTTGCTTTTAAGTAAAGGCGTTTGATTTCATTCATAAATCAAGACGTTGTTACTTTGATCTTGTCAAGGCTATAGAACTTGCGTTCTTGAAAGATCTTGGAATTCTTTCCTTGAATCTTTCCCATATCCTCTTAATTTCGTGTCTTTAATTCTAGTTGTTCAATTCCTGTTATTATTGCTTCCGCATTTACTTCTCAAATTCTTACTCTAGTTTGGATTCCCGACCTAGTTGTTATCATGTAGGATTGATCCAATAAGCGGCTTTGATTGGCCACGATGCTCCTTGTATAGGGTCAATTAGTTGTTGAATATATCGCATGGGTGGAAGTTCTAATGGTTCAGAGATCACATCATCAAACAATGGCTCTCCTTTATTGAAGTGCCTAATAATTTGGGTCATTAGCGTATCAGACACGGTTTTTGCTTTCTTTGAAAGTTCTTTAGGGTGCAATGGCATCAAAACGATCTTAAGTCCATCAAATATGACGAATACGTGTTACAGTATCCATCATGATATCATATTGCCCCTGGTCTTCCAAGTAGTAAATGGCAAGCATCCATCTTTACCTCATCACGCAACATTTGATCTTTATAGATCATTCCAAAAGAAAAGAGACCAAGCACCTTTTAGTGACTTTCATACCTCCACCATAATGAAACCACACTCGACTTGGTAAGGTTTCTGGTGTACCCAGTCTCCAAATCCAATTTGGTAAGCATTTCTTCCAAAACATCATTAGTGCAGCTTCCACCATCGATAATCACTGAACATACCTTGCCAAGTGAAGTACACCTCGTGTGGAAAAGGGTCTTTCGTTGCGTTGATTCTTCATCTTCATGTTCGCATGTAAGATCCTCTCAGTAAAAAGCGGTATCCTCATCTTCCACATTTGGCTGGTTTTCTTCATGATTGGAATCATCTTCTTCGTTTGCACATGAAGTACGCCAAAAATGACTGAGCAACTTAGTGTTGCGATCAGAAACAATGCATCTTGGAATGTCCTGTTGTAGGAATTGGCAAAGGCTCATATAATCCCTTATTGCTCCCATGCATTTTTGGTTTTCTACATGTTTCAATAGGCTCAATCAGTCTGG
Source organism: Nicotiana glauca (assembly GCA_026770625.1). Taxonomy (NCBI): domain Eukaryota; kingdom Viridiplantae; phylum Streptophyta; class Magnoliopsida; order Solanales; family Solanaceae; genus Nicotiana; species Nicotiana glauca. The sequence goes on along the minus strand of MDKF010521144.1, from coordinate 6,741 downwards.
ACACATCTTTGTTTAATTAGGCTTTTGTAAGTTTTTTTGAATCATCTTCAATAGAATGGCCAAAATGACCAGCTAATCCACCTTCATGTGCTTCCCTCACGATGGACTCCCTTAACTGCCCATAGTAAAGAAAACCATCTCGAATAAGGTCATACATGAGTTTGCATCATAGAAAGAAAGCAGGGTCTTCTACTAAGAGCATCGGCCACTTGATTGAGGTTTCCGGCTTTGTGCTTGATTACTAATTGAAAATTCTACCCATTTTCATGGCTTGCGTTGAGCTTTTGTTGGTGATGAAGATATCTCATGATCAGAATATAGCACAAACTCTCTTGGTAATAAATAATGACTCCAATGTTGTAATGGTTCAGAGATCACATCATCAAACAATGACTCTCCTTTATTGATGTGCCCAATAATTTGGGATCTGGTGATTAGCGTATCAGACACGGTTTTTGCTTTCTTTGAAAGTTCTTTAGGGTGCAATGGCATCAAAACGATCTTAAGTCCATCAAATATGAATGAATACGTGTTACGGTATCCATCATGATATCATATTGCCCCTGGTCTTCCAAGTAGTAAATGGCAAGCATCCATCTTTACCTCATCACGCCACATTTGATCTTTATAGATCATTCCAATAGAAAAGAGACCAAGCACCTTTTAGCGACTTTCATACCTCCACCATAATGAAGCCACACTCGACTTGGTAAGATTTGGGGTGTACCTCAGTCTCCAAATCCAATTTGGTCAGCATCTCTTCTGGAACAGCATTAGTGCATCTTCCACCATCGATAATCACTGAACATACCTTGCCAAGTGATGTACACCTCGTGTGGAAAAGGGTCTTTCGTTGCGATGATTCTTCATCTTCATGTTCAGCATGTAAGATCCTCTCAGTAAAATGCGGCATCCTAATCTTCCTCACTTGGCTGGTTTTCTTCATGATTGGAATCATCTTCTTCGTTTGCACATAAAGTAGGCCAAAAATGACTGAGCAACTTAGTGTTGCGATCAAAAACAATGCTTCTTGGAATGCCCTGTTGTAGGAATTGGCAAAGGCTCATATAATCCCTTATTGCTCCCATGCATTTTTGGTTTTCTACATGTTTCACAACGCTCAATCAGCGTGGACACATCTTTGTTTAATTTAGGCTTTTGGAAGTTTTTCGAATCAACTTCAATAGAATGGCCAAAATGACCAGCTAATCACCCTCATGTGCTTCCCTCACAATGGACTCCCTTAAAGAGCTTTGTGTAACGCGGTCGAAATACATTAGTTTGCATCATAGAAAGAAAACAGGGGTCTTCTACTAAGAGCTGAGCCACTTGATCAATTTCCGGCTTTGTGCAGCGATTACTAATTAAAAATTCTACCCATTTGCATGCCTTGCGTTGTGCTTTTGTTGGTGATGAAGATATATCATGATCAAAATATAGCACAAACTCTCTTGGTAATAAATAATTACTCCAATAGCAGAGAACTCTTTTTCAAAGGTCGTACTTCCATTTAGATCCACTTAGCTTCTCGCTAAATAAGCCACGGGTTACCTTCCTGGCAAAGAACTCCTCCAAACCAATACCTGAAGCATCACATTCTACTTCAAATAAAACATCAAAGTTAGGTAACTGAATGATAGGAGCTTGTGTCATATTCTTTTTTGTCAATTCAAAACTCTTTTAGGCTTCTTCATTCCACTTGAACATGAATTCTTTCAAGAACTCAATTATAGGGGCAACCAAAGTGCTGAAATTTTTGATAAATCGTTCCATGAAAGGTCCGTATATTCGTAATTGACCTAGGAATTGGCCAACTTATGATTGCCTCGATCTTGCTTGGCTTAGCTTGAATACCAGCACTAGTTATTATGTAACCAAGAAAGCAAACACTGTTAGTATAAAAGATGTTCTTCTTGAGCTGTGCATATAGCTTCTCTCCTCGTAAGATTTCAAAAACCTTCTTCAAATGCATTCCAAGTTTAGCTTCCTCTTTGCTATGGATTAGAAAACAACAAACTTCCCAATAAATGATCAAAACACATGAGTCATAAGCCTCATGAATGTGCTCGGAGAATTTGAAAAACCAAAAGGCATTACCATTGAAGGCGGCCCGCCATTCCACTTTCTCTCATGCGAATCTGGTGGTACCCACTCTTCAAATCAATCTTTGAAAAGGTATGAGAACAAAGTAATTGGTCAAGTAGATCATCTGACCTGAGGATTGGGAAGCGATAGCTGATAGTGATCTTGTTGATTGCTCGACTGTCAACACACATCCTCCAAGTGCCATTTTTCTCAGGAACAAGCAAAGCAGGTACGGGACACTCCTCTCCAATTTTTCGACTTTGTTTGGCCGCGATGCTCCTTGTATAAGGTCAATTAGAAGTTGAGTACCCCGTATCGGTGGAAGTTCTAATGGTTCAGATATCACATCATCAAACAATGACTCTCCTTTATTGATGTGCCCAATAATTTGGGATCTGGTCATTAGCGTATCAAACACGGTTTTTGCTTTCTTTGAAAGTTCTTGAGGGTGCAATGTCATCAAAACGATCATCTTAAGTCCATCAAATATGAATGAATACGTGTTAACATCATAATATCATATTGCCCTAGTCTTCCAAGTAGTAAATGGCAAGCATCCATCTTTACCACATCACGCCAAATTTGATCTTTATAGATCATTCCAATAGAAAAGAGACCAAGCAACTTTTAGTGACTTTCATACCTCCACCATAATGAAGCCACACTCGACTTGGTAAGGTTTGGGGTGTACCTCAGTCTCCAAATCCAATTTTGTCAGCATCTCTTCCGAAACAACATTAGTGCATCTTCCACCATCGATAATCACTTAACATGCCTTGCCAAGTGATGTACACCTCGTGTGGAAAAGGGTCTTTCGTTGCGATGATTCTTCATCTTCATGTTCAGCATGTGAGATCCTCTTAGTAAAAAGCAGCATCCTCATCTTCCTCATTTGGCTGGTTTTCTTCATGTTTGGAATCATCTTCTTCGTTTGCGCATAAAGTATGCCAAAAATGACTGAGCAACTTAGTGTTGCGATCAGAAACAATGCTTCTTGGAATGCTCTATGTAGGAATTGGCAGAGGCTCATATAATCCCTTATTGCTCCCATGCATTTTTGGTTTTATACATGTTTCACAACGCTCAATCAGCGTGGACACATCTTTGCTTAACTTAGGCTTTTGGAAGTTTTTTTGACTCAACTTTAATAGAATGGCCAAAATGACCAGCTAATCCACTCTCATGTGCTTCCCTCACAATGGACTCCCCTAAAGAACTTCGCGTAATTCTCATAGTAAAGAAACCCATCTCGAATAAAGTAAAATACATTAGTTTGCATCATAGAAAGAAAACAGGGTCTTCTACTAAGAGCATCAGCCACTTGATCCATTTCCGGCTTTGTGCTTGATTACTAATTGAAAATTCTACCCATTTGCATGCCAAGTGTTGAGCTTTTGTTGGTGATGAAGGTATATCATGATCAGAATATAGCACAAACTCTCTTGGTAATAAATAATGACTCCAATAGCAGAGAACTCTTTTTCAAAGGTGGAGTACTTCCATTTAGATCCACTTAGCTTCTCGCTAAAATAAGCCACGGGTTACCTTCCTGGCAAAGAACTCCTACTTCAAATAAAACATCAAAGTTAGGTAACTGAAGGATAGGAGCTTGTGTCATCTTCTTTTTTATCAATTCAAAACTCTTTTGGGCTTCTTCATTCCACTTGAACATCACTAGTTTCAAAAACTCAATTATAGGGGCAACCAAAGTGCTGAAATTTTTGATAAATCGTCCCATGAAAGGTCCGTACATCCGAAATTGAACTAGGAATTGGCCAACTTATGATTGCCTCGATCTTGCTTGGCTTAGCTTGAATACCAGCACTAGTTATTATGTAACAATGAAAGCAAACACTGTTAGTATAAAAGATGTTCTTCTTGAGCTGTGCATATAGCTTCTCTCCTTGTAAGGTTTCAAAAACCTTCTCCAAATGCATTCCAAGTTTAGATTCCTCTTTGCTATGATGGATTAGGATATCGTCAAAGTAGAAAACAACAAACTTCCCAATGTGCTCGGAGCATTTGAAAAACCAAAAGGCATTACCAACCATTGTAAGGCGGTCCTCCATTCAACTTTCTCTCATGCGAATCTGGTGGCACCCACTCTTCAAATCAATCTTTGAAAAGGTATGAGAACAAAGTAATTGGTCAAGTAGATCATCTGACCTGAGGATTGATTGGGAAGCGATATTTGATAGTGATCTTGTTGATTGCTCGACTGTCAACACACATCCTCCAAGTGCCATTTTTCTCAGGAACAAGCAAACGGGACACCCCTCTCCAATTTTCGACTTGCCTTTGGAGTTCAGCTTGTAGTGTACGATTGATCCAATAAGCGGCTTTGTTTGGCCACGATGCTCCTCGTATAAGGTCAATTTAGATGTTGAATATCCCGCATGGGTGGAAGTTCTAATGGTTCAGAGATCACATCATCATACATGGCTCTCCTTTATTGATGTGCCCAATAATTTGGGTCATTAGCGTATCTGACACGGTTTTTGCTTTCTTTGAAAGTTCTTCAGGGTGCAATGGCATCAAAACGATCTTAAGTCCATCAAATATGAATGAATACGTGTTACGGTATCCATCATGATATCATAATGCCACAGTCTTCCAAGTAGTAAATGGAAAGCATCCATCTTTTACCACATCACGCCACATTTGATCTTTATAGATCATTCCCATAGAAAAGAGACCAAGCACCTTTTAGTGACTTTCATACCTCCACCATAATGAAGCCACACTCGACTTGGTAAGGTTTGGGGTGTACCTCAGTCTCCAAATCCAATTTCGTCAGCATCTCTTCCGAAAAAGCATTAGTGCAGCTTCCACCATCGATAATCACTGAACATACCTTGCCAAGTGATGTACACCCCGTGTGGAAAAGGGTCTTTCGTTGCGATGATTCTTCATCTTCATGTTCGCATGTAAGATCCTCTCAGTAAAAAGCGGCATCCTCATCTTCCTCATTTGGCTGGTTTTCTTCATGATTGGATTCATCTTCTTCGTTTGCAGATAAAGTACGCCAAAAATGACTGAGCAACTTAGTAATGCGATCAGAAACAATGCTTCTTGGAATGTTGTAGGTGGCAAAGGCTCATATAATAATCCCTTCCTTATTGCTCCCATGCATTTTTTGTTTTCTACATGTTTCACAACGCTCAATCAGCCTGAACACATCTTTGTTTAATTTAGGCTTTTGGAAGTTTTTTTGAATCATCTTCAATAGAATGGCCAAAATGAAAAGCTAATCCACCCTCATGTGCTTCCCTCCCTTAAAGAGCTTTGTGTAACGCCCATAGTAAAGAAGGTCGAAACCATATATAAAGAAAGCAGGGTTTTCTACTAAGCCACTTGATTGAGGTTTCCGGCTTTGTGCTTGATTACTAATTGAAATTTCTAACCATTTTCATGCCTTGCGTTGAGCTTTTGTTGGTGATCTAATGATCAGAATATAGCACAAACTCTCTTGGTAATAAATAATGACTCCAATGTTGCAACACGCGAACAATAGCAGAGAACTCTCTTTTTCATAGGTGGAGTACTTCCATTTAGATCCACTTAGCTTCTCGCTAAAATAAGCCACGGGTTACCTTCCTTGCAAAGAACTCCTCCAGACCAATACCTGAAGCATCAAATTCTACTTCAAATAAAACATCAAAGTTAGGTAACTGAAGGATAGGAGCTTGTGTCAACTTCTAGTTTATCAATTCGAAACTCTTTTGGGCTTCTTCATTAAACTTGAACATGACTTCTTTCAAACACTCAATTGTAGGGGTAACTAAAGTGCTGAATTTAGGATAGGAGCTTGTGTCATCTTCTTTTTTGTCAATTCAAAACTCTTTTGGGCTTCTTCATTCCACTTGAACATGACTAGTTTCAAACACTCAATTGTAGGGGCAACCAAAGTGCTGAATTTTTTGATAAATCGTCCCATGAAAGCTCCTTATATCCGAAATTGACCTAGGAATTGGCCAATTTATGATTACCTAGATCTTGTTTGGGTTAGCTTGAATACCAGCACTAGTTATTTGTTACCACGAAAGCAAACACTGTTAGTATAAAAGATGTTCTTCTTGAGTTGTGCATATAGCTTCTCTCCTCGTAAGGTTTCAAAACCTTCTCCAAATGCATTCCAAGTTTAGTTTCCTCTTTGCTATGATGGATTAGGATATCGTCAAAGTAGAAAACAACAAACTTCCCAATGAATGATCAAAACACATGAGTCATAAGCCTCATGAATGTGCTCGGAGCATTTGAAAAACCAAAAGGCATTACCAACCATTGAAGGCGGTCCTCCATTCAACTTTCTCTCATGCGAATCTGGTGGCACCCACTCTTCAAATCAAACTTTGAAAAGGTATTAGAACAAAGTAATTGGTCAAGTAGATCATCTGACCTGAGGATTGGGAAGCGATATTTGATAGTGATCTTGTTGATTGATCGACTGTCAACACACATCCTCCAAGTGCCATTTTTCTCAGGAACAAGCAAACGGGACACTCCTCTCCAATTTCTCGACTTGCCTTTGGAGTTCAGCTTGTATTGTAGGATTGATCCAATAAGCGGCTTTGTTTGGCTACGATGCTCCTCGTATAAGGTCAATTAGATGTTGAATATCCCGCATGGGTGGAAGTTCTAATGGTTCAGAGATCA
>MU779475.1:136214-148265 GCA_026770625.1 Nicotiana glauca | reverse complement strand
CCATTTTTACCCTTTAATTCCTTGAAATTCCATGATTAATTCATGTTTTTACACCATAATAACATAATCCGAGTCTATAAATTCATACCTTATGGAATCCCCTTCGAATCCTCTCCAAATCACCCAAAATCGCCTCTTCCCGAAGTCTAAAATGTTTTTCTTCTTTTCCAAGTTCGTGAACACTATTCACTATAACACAGGCCCGATTTCCGCTTCTGCAGTCCTTTAACCGCACCTGTGGTTCCGCTTACGCGACAAAATCGACTTCTTATGCGGTCTCACTTAAAACCACTGGGACCGCTTACGCGATGCCAAGCACCGCTTATGCGGTTTACTCCAACCGCTTATGCGGTCAAAAATTCGCTTACGCGTCCAACCTTCCGCTTATGCGGAACTCCCCTGGGCCACTAATGATCGCTTCTGTAGCTCCCCCATCGCATCTGCGGAACTGCTTAAGCGGCTCCTTTTCTGCAGATGCGGAAATACCAGAAGGCTGAAACATCAGACCTGCAACAATGCCTAAAACCTCCATTTAACCATCCGAAATCACCCCGAGGCCCCTGGGACCTCAACCAAAAGCACGAACACATCCTATAACCTTATTCAAACTTGTTCCAATCCTCAAAACACGTCAAACAACGCTAAAATCAATAAATACATCGGATTCAAGCCTAGTTTTCTTCAAAATTTCCGCAATGCGCATTCAATCAAAAACCCGACCAAACAACGTCCGAATGACCTAAACATTTGCAGACATATCCAAAATCACCTAACGAAGCTACTGCAACTCTCGGAATTCCATTCCAATCCTCGGATCAAAATCTCACCTATCAGCCGGAATTCGCCAAAATTCAAACTTCGCCAATTCGAGCCTAAATCTACTCCGGACCTCCAAATTCGATTCCGATCACACTCCTAAGTCACAAATCATCCCCCGAAGCTAATCGAACCACCGGAATTCACATCCGAGCCCTCTAACCACATAATCAACTTCAGGTTGACTTTTCTAAAGCAAGCTTTCTTCTAAGAGGCTAAGTGCCTCATTTCCAACTAAAACCAACTCAATTCCACCCGATCAACTCAAATATCGATATTGAAACATAAAGCAACACAATATGGGGGAAATGGGGTGGTAACTCACGTGACGACGGGCCGGGTCATCACATCCGGACTAATGTGTTCGTACGCATAACTCCAGCTTTTAATTAACTAGACCTGATATTGCTTTTGCGGTAGGAATGCTTGCCAGATATCAAAGCAACTTTGGTCTTGACCATTGGAAAGCTGGTAACAGGGTCTTGAGATATTTGCAAGGAACCAAGGATTATAAGCTCATATACAAATACTCTAACTCATTAAAGGTGATTGGATATTTCAGACTCTGATTTGGATGGATGCAAAGCCACTGGTAAATCTACTTTAGTATTCATTTTCCTTCTTGCTGGAGGTCTTGTATCTTGGAGAAGTGTCAAACAGACCATTGTTGTAGAATTCACAATGGAAGTTGAATCTATAGCATGCTATGAAGCTACATCACATGCATCATGGTTGAAAAACTTTATTTATGGCCTTAGGATTGCCGATTCCATTTCAAGGCCAGTGAGAATCTTATGTGATAATTTAGTTGCAGTGTGCTTCTCTAAGAGCAATAAAAGTGGCAACCGAAGCAAGCACATCAACATAAAGTACTTGATGGTTAGAGACTATGTGAAGAAGTAAGATATGAATTTTGAGGATTTTAGTATTACTTTAATGATTGCTGATCCTATGACTAAAGGTCTGCCGGCTAACATTTTCATAATCATGTAACCCATATGGTGTCACGACCCAATTTCCAAACCCGATCGTGATGGCGCCTCTCATGAAGACAAGGCCAGCCAATAGAACAACGACGCCTCTTTCAAAATTATTAAACATAAATGAATAGATAAATACAACTTAATGACAATAATGATCGATATCTACAACCCAACACAGCCCGACCGGGGTGTCATAAGTCATGAGCATCTAAAGAAAATCTGAACACAACTACAAGGCCAATAATATACAAAATAAGATTTAGAATCAAAAGACGAAGTCCGGTGCCGTGAACGTCGGCGGTCACCTTACTCAACTACGATAGCAAATCCTCAATCAGCTCAACCCACTACCGGGTAACAATTTTTTGCAACTGCACGCGAGGTGCAGGGAGTAAAGTGAGTACTCCAACTCAGTGAGTAATGAGAGTAAATAATAACTGAGCAGCAAGAAATCACATAAGGCACTCCATCATGCTATATAGAACAGTGCAACCCTTTGAGAAAACAGTAAAACCGTAAAATCCTTTAGAAAATACCTAGGCTCAGTTAAAACCTCTATGAAAATATCTTTTTCAACAGTTAAGCAAATGAATGCGAAACAGATAGTGCGAGTCAGCACATAATTCAGCCCCTCGGGCACAGCACTCAACTAACAACTAACACCAGGTTATCCGGTAGATAGTGCAAGAAGTAGCATGGTTGCCAATGAAATGAGAGTGCTAAATGTCATACCACGCAGTACAAACAGGAACCAATGCATGAATGCGATGCAATGCATATGACCGCTGCGGCGCGCAGCCCGATCCATTTGGGTACCCGTGCTCACTGTGGGGGTTCAGACTCCGGAGGGGTTCCTACAGCCCAAGCGCAATATCAACATAGCATCGCTGCGGCGTGCAGCCCGATCCATCGTCAATCCAAAACATGCATGTAAGCCACTCGGGCAATATTAAAGTAATAGCTCTCAGCTCAAAACGTCAGAAAATGTAGCTTAAGTTTCAAATCTTAGAAATATGGCTGAACATTTCAAAAACAGTGTTTAAACTCAGGACTGAAATCAAATAATATGCAAAATAATGCGAATATAGTGATATCAATCCCTGAAGGATTCACATAGTTGGCACGAAGCCCAAATATGGCAATCAGCCCAATATTATGATGATAACATGTAGTTTCAGTCAAATACGCGGTAATTTAATCAATCGGGATGGACCAAGTCACAATCCCCAGCGGTGCTCTACTCCACGCCCACTATCCGGCGTGCAAGTCACCTCAATATAGCACTACGATGTGCAATCCAGGGTTTCAAACCCTCAGGATATCATTTACAAGTATTACTCACCTCGAACCGATGAAATCTCTAGCTCGCGGCGCCTTTGCCCCTCAAATCGGCCTCCACGCGCATCGAATCTAACCAAAATCAGAGCGAATACATCACAATATGCCAAGGGAATAATACCCAATCAAAAACAATAAAAATATAGCAAAAATCTCGAAACTAGCAAAACCCGAGCCTCGGGCCCACTTCTCAAAAAATCAGGAAATTAACACCACCGGATTCCTTATCTCGCCACGAGTTCATACATACCAAGAACTCTCAAATCCGAGCTCAAATGTCCTATCAAATCCCAATTTGAAATATCAAAAACGCAAGCCCTAGTTCTTCCAATCGATTCCCGTTGAAACCCTCTTCATTTTGTCCCAAAGAGCTCTCAAAAATACTCAACAATGGTGGAAAAATTGTTTAAACTCGCGGAAGATATGTTTAAAACCCTTTTACCCGCTACAGTATTTTCCTTCTATGCGATCGCGGACCAAGTATTTCAATCACAATGCACAAAATTCCACAGCCTCAAAATGCACTACGTGAACGCACAACAAACCACGCGAATGCAATGAACTATTTGCCAGAACTATGCGATCGCGGACCACCATATGCGATCGCATAGACCAACTCCACTGGGCCCTCACTCTCTACTATGCGATCGCGTCCCTCTTGTGCGAACACACAGAACAAAAATTCCGCTTGCCCAATTACTTATATGCGATCGCGACCATGCTATTGCGGTTGCATAGGCCTAATACCTGCAACATCTGATCTGCAATTTCCTGCAATCTTTTAAGTCCAAAAATGGTCTGATTGACCCTCCGAAATCACCCCGAGGCCCCCGGGACCTCAACCAAAAGCACCAACATGTATTAAAACATTATCCAAACTTGTTCCAATCATCACAACACACCTAACAATACTAAAATCATCAATTCACATCGGATTTAAGCCTAAGTTCTTCAAGAACTTCATAAATGCACTTTCGATCAAAAACCCAACCAAACGATGTCCGAATGACCTGAAAATTTGCACACATATCCAAAATCATCTAACGAAGCTAAAACAACTTTCAGAATTCCATTCCGATCCTCGGATCAAATTCTCACCCATCAACCGGAATTCGCCAAAATACTAACTTCACCAATTCAAGCCTAATTTTACACCGGACCTCCAAAATCAATTCTGATTGCACTCCTAAGTCACAAATCACCCCCCGAAGCTATCCTAATCACCGGAATTCACATCCGAACCCTATAACTCAATAGTCAATATTCGGTTTACTTTTCCAATATAATCCTTCCTTAAATAGACTAAATGTCCCATTTCCTACCAAAACCAAACCGATTTGACTCTAACTCACCAAATGCCGGTAATGAAATATGAAGAAGCAATAAACGGGAAAAACGGAGCAGTAACACATGAGACGACGGGTCGGGTCGTCACATATGGGGCTTAGTAGCTCAATTTAGTCTTGCTTTTCTCTCTAATAGTTTGTCTACACATTATGTTTATTTTGATATACATGACAGTGCACAATTTTGATTTTTCACGCATTTTTTGTGATCAATAAAGTTGGACTCTGAATGACTTATATTAAGTTCATTCGTAAAGTTGTTAGACACTTTGTTAGAATATATTGTGCACTATAATACATGGAAGGAAGTGTTTGTTTAAAATCATGAACGCCATGATTCGTGTAATAATATATTCTAGTTAAAGTGATTGTTGCATAACTTTTAGTTGAGTGATAAATTTTATGACCATATTATATGTTTATCTCTCGTAAATGATTATCTTATTTTAATATGTGGGTCAAGTAGAGAATGTTATAAATTACCGTCTCTTCTAGAGACTTCTAGTATGACCAACATATAAGGTAATAAATTAGTCATTTGGGAATATATCAGATAATATTCTATAGTTATGCATATACTATAGTTTTGTGATGACCCGGCCCGTCGTCACGTGAATTACTGCCCTGTTTCCCACATATTATGTTTCTCTATGATTTAATATCAAAATATTTGAGTTGATCGGGTAGAGTTGGATTGGTTTTAGTTGGAAATGAGGCAATTATCCTCTTGGAAGGAAGCTTATTTTGGAAAAGTCAACCAGAAGTTCACTATATAGTTAGAGGGCTCGGATGTGAGTTTTGGTGGTTTAGTTAGCTTCGGAGGATGATTTGTGACTTAGGAGAGTGATCGGAATTGAATTTGGAGGTCCGGTGTAGAATTAGGCTTGAATTGGCGAAGTTTGAATTTTGGCGGATTTCGGTTGATAGGTGAGATTTTGATTCGAGGGTCGGAATGGAATTTAGAGAGTTGCAGTACCTTCGTTAGGTGATTTTGGATATGTGTGCAAAATTTCAGGTCATTCGGACGTCGTTTGGTCGGGTTTTTGATCGAATGTGAGTTTCGGAAGTTTAGTTTAACTTAGGCTTGAATCCGTGGTGAATTGATGATTTTTGTGTTGTTTAACGTGTTTTGATGATTGGAACAAGTTCGTATGATGTTTTGGAGTAGGTTGGTGTTTTTAGTTGAGGTCCCGGGGGCCTCGGGGTGATTTCAGATGATTAAACGGAAATTTTGGAAGCATGCAGCAGGTTTGATCTTCTGGCTTCTGGTATTTCCGCATTCGCGGAAAAGGAGCCGCGGGAGTGGTTCCACAGATGTGGCTATAGGGTCGCAGAAGCGGTCCTTGAGGGGGCTTGGAATATTCCGCAGAAGCGATAGGGGAAGTCGTAGAAGCGAAAGGAGGAGGCTTGGAAGGTTCCGCAAAAGCGGACATGCGGACCGCGCGATTGGGTGACCGCAGAAGCGGTACTGGGTAAAAATTGAAGAACCGCAGAAGCGGATAAAAAACCGCAAAAGCGGTGTCGCAGAAGCGACAAAAGCATCGCAGAAGCGGAAACTGCTGTTCAGAGGGTATTAATTTCATCTTCGCGAAAGCAACTCAACATTTTTCATTTCGGAATAAGGAGATTTTGGGCGATTTTGAAGAGGGTTTCGAGAGTCTTCATCAGGTATGGAATCTTGGTCTTAGATTATGTTGTTATGGTGTAAAAACATGGATTGACACTGAAAATCCAAGGGAATTAAGGCTAAAAAATGGAAGTTAGGGCTTGAAATTTGAAAGAGTTTTAACTAGTGATTTGAGGGGTCAAATGGACTCCGATTTTTGTGAATTTGGTATGTATGAACTCATGGGGAGATAAGGAAGCCGGTTGTTACTTTCATAATTTTTCGAGATGTGGGCCCGGGGCTCGGGTTTTACCAACTTCGTATTTTTGGGGTGTTTTTCGAGTTCTTTCAATTGGGTTATGTCCCATTAGTTTATCATAATGTATTCCTTGTGGTTTTGGTCAGATTCTACACTCGAGGAGGTTGATTTGCGAGGGAAGCGCAAGGCGAGCTAGGATTTCGGCCGGCTTGAGGTGAGTAATGGTTATGAATGATGTACTGAGGGTTTGAAACCCCGTATTTGCACTATGTGGTGCTATGTTGAGATGAGATACGCGCCGTATGATGAGCGTGGTGATGTTACTGCTAGGGATTTGGACTCGGTCCATCCCGATTGATGACTCTACTGTACTTTTGACTGAGACTGAGCTTATATCCGTATATTTTGGGCTAGTTGCCACGTTTGGGGCCTTGTGCCGATCTGTAGAACCCTTAGGGAGCATGTTGAGCTAATTGACCTCACTTTACCTATTGAAAACATACTCTCAGTCATATCCTTAACTGTAAAACATAATATGAACCGGTCTTAGCAATTTGCACTCTAAATGAGAAATACCTGGGGTTGGAAACCCCGTCTTAGCTGAGTGGGCCCGAGAGGCCAAGTCTATGTTGACTGAGAGGGGTCAAGGACCCCATAGTGAGGGTATTTGATATACATCGGATCGGCCTGCACGCCGCAGTAGTATATTATATGGATCGAACTTCATGCCGCAGTAGTATATTATATGGATCGGACTGCACGCCGCAATATTAGTGTGCTTGGGCTGTAGGAGCCCCTCAGGAGTCTGCACATACCCCCAGTGAGCGCAGTCGACTATTATTATTGGATTGGGCTGCGCGCTGCAGCAGTGTATATTATTATTGGATCGGGCTGCACGCCGCAGCAGTATATACTATTATTGGATCAGGTTGCGCGTCGCAGCAGTGCTGTTACTTTGCCGGACTTTGAGAGATTTTCACGTGTTTTCCCTGCTCAGCTGTTGTTTACTGCTTTTACTGTTGGTTATAGAACTGTGTAGTGTTTCTACGGGGATTCTTACTTTCAGTTGTTATTTATTGCTATTACTCACTGAGTTGGAGTACTCACTTTACTCCCTGCACATAGAGGGATCCAGGAGGCATAGCTGAGTTTGTTGTTGCTGCCTAGTTCATCTGTCGGAGTCCGCAGGACCCGATTTCTCCCCTTATCTTTCTTTACTTCCGCATCTAGTCTTTCATATGTATAGGATGTTGTTCTACTGTATCTAGAGGCTCTGACTCGTGACGCCAGATCTGTTATAGGATGTTATTACTATTATTGTGGATTCCGCACTGTTTCTATTACTATCAGTTCGAAAATCTTTGCTTAATTGGTATTTTAAGTTTAATAATTGGGTTGGAAATGTTCAAATGGTCGGTCTTGCCTAACAAGGTATTGGGCGTCATCACGACCGGGGTTTGGGTCGTGACAACTTGGTATCAGAGCCTAGGTTACCAGGTCTCATAAGTCATGAGCCGGTTTAGTAGAGTCTCACGGATCGATACGGAGACGTCTGTACTTATCCTCGAGAGGCTGCAGAACCTTTAGGAAAAACTTCATATTCTTGAAATTCTTGTCGTGCGACTTTGTTGATCAGAGAACCAAAATTTTTGTATTCTATTCTCTCGCAGATGGCGAGAACACATACTACCGGACGTGGCAGACGACCACCATTGCCACCCACTAGAGGCCGTGGACGCGGCCGTCGTCGTGGTCGAGGCAGAGCAACAAGGGCAGCACCAGTTGACCCACCAGTTGCCCCCACTCAGGACCAGCCTCCAGCTGTAGAGATTCCAGCAGCACCTGCTCAGGCACCAGCTGTGCCTATTGTGATTCCGGGTCTTTAGCAGGCCCTAGCTTAGATTTTATCAATTTGCACTGGCCTGGCTCAGGCAGTCTTGGCCACTACCACCACAGCTACATCTCAGACCGGGGGTGGTCACCAGACCCCCGCAGCTCGCACTCCTGAGTAGGTAGTGCAGGGTTTGCAGACACCAGAGGCACTACCAGCTCAGCAGGTTGCCCTAGTTCAGCCAGTTGCCCTAGTTCAGCCGGTTGCACCGCTTCAGGATGTTATGGTTCCAGTTATGCCAGACGATAAGCAGCGTCGTCTTGAGAGGTTCAGCAGGCTTTCACCTCCTACTTTCAGCGATATTCCGGGCGAGGATGCCCAGGGTTTTCTTAACAAGTGTCGACGTATGCTTCGGACCGCAGGGATCTTAGAGTCGAGGGGGGTATCATTTACCACCTTTAAGTTCTCAGGAGCAGCCTTTACATGGTGGGAGGCATATGAGCGGCGTAGGCCAGCATGTGCAGCGCCGTTGTCATGGCAGGCATTCTCCACTATCTTTCTGGAGAAGTGGGTACCACGATCGCAGAGAGAGGAGCTGCGTAGGCAGTTTAGTGGCTTCGTCAGGGAGATATGACTGTGATGCAGTATGAGGTGAGATTCTCAAACTTGGCTCGTTATGCTCCATGGATGGTCCCAACTGTTCAGGAGCGGATTAGACGGTTTTTGGACGGACTCGTTTATCCCATCCGTATTTTGATGACTCGAGAGAGGATCTTGAGCCATACCTTTGAGGATGTAGTGGATATTGCTAGTGATATTGAGATGGCTCGCCGTCAGTAGAGAGAGGCCAAGAGGCCTCAAGGATCAGGTAGCTTCAATGGTGCTCCGTCTAGGGGCCAGGTTAAGTAGAGCAGAGGTCGTTCTTCCAGGCCTCATCAGTCAGCTCGCTCAGAGTATCGTGGGTCATCTTCTGGTCGGGGTTATCAGGGCTCTCAACAGAGTTAGCCATCTCTTAGTGCACTTCCAGCGCAGAGTTCGTCTTATGCCCCATCTGTTCAGGGTTCTTCCCGGCCGAGTGCATCAACTAGCCACTCTGGCGCGAGGGGTTCCCATCAGTCCCAGTTCCCAGCACCCATGAGTTGCTATGAGTGTGGTGAGTTCGAGCATATGTGGAGGGAGTGTCCCCGCCGTACATCCAGTTCATCTCAGTAGAGGGGCCAGCCCTCATCTTCTGGCCCAGTATCTTCAGCACCCGCCCCGCCAGCTAGAGGTGAGGGTTAGGCAGCTAGGGGTCGCCCCAGAGGGGGAGGCCGATAGTGATCGAGTGGTCAGGATCGATTCTATGCTCTTCAGGGCCGGTCAGATGCTATTGCTTCGGATGCTGTTATCACAGGTATTATTTCAGTCTGCCACAGGGATGCCTCAGTTTTATTTGATCCTGGATCTACTTATTCCTATGTATCTTCATACTTTGCTCATCATTTGGGTATGACCCGAGGGCGTCTTGCATTACCTGTGCACGTATCTACCCCGACGGGCGATACTATTATTGTAGACCATGTATATCGGTCTTGTCTTATTACTATTGGGGGTCTGGAGACCCGAGTTGATTTGTTGCTGTTGAGCATGGTAGATTTTGATGTTATTCTGGTCATGGATTGGCTATCTCCGTTCCATTCTATTCTAGACTGCCACGCCAAGACATTCACATTGGCTATGCCGGGTATTCTGAGGATCGAGTGGCGTGGTATGACTGATTATGTACACAGCAGGGTAATCTCTTTCTTAAAGGCCCAGCGAATGGTTGGGAAGTGATGTTTATCATATTTGGCATTTGTGAGAGATGTTGGAGCTAAGACTCCTAGCCTTGATTTTGTTCCCGTTGTGAGGGATTTTCCAGATATGTTTCCAGCAGACCTGTCGGGCATGCCACCGGACAAGGATATTGATTTCGGTATTGATCTAGTGCCAGGCACTCAGCCTATCTCTATTCCTCCCTATCGTATGGCACCAGATGAGTTGAAGTAGTTGAAGGAGCAGCTTCAGGAACTCCTAGATAAGGGGTTTGTTCGTCCTAGTGTGTCACCGTGGGGTGCACCGGTCTTATTTGTGAAGAAGAAAGATGGCTCAATGAGAATGTGTATTGATTATAGGAAGCTGAACAAGGTGACAGTGAAGAATAAGTATCCACTACCCCGTATTGATAACTTGTTTGATCAGCTCCAGGGAGCGAGGGTATTCTCGAAGATTTATCTTCGATCAGGCTATCACCAGCTGAAGATCAGGGATTCTGATATTATGAAGATAGCTTTCAGGAAGAGATATGGGCATTATGAGTTTCTAGTTATGTCTTTTGGGCTGACTAATGCCCCAATCGTGTTCATGCATTTGATGAACAGCGTGTTCCGGCCGTATTTGGATTCCTTTGTGATTGTGTTTATTGATGACATCCTGGTGTACTTGCTTAGCTAGGAGGAGCATGCTCAGTATTTGAGAGTAGTATTGCAGAGATTGAGGGAGGAGAGGCTTTATGCAAAGTTCTCCAAGTGTGAGTTCTAGCTTGGGTCTGTGGCTTTTCTGGGACACGTGGTGTCCAGTGATGGTATACAGGTTGATCCGAAGAAGATAGAGGCGGTGCAGAGTTGGCCTGGACCGACCTCAGCCACTGAGATTCGTAGTTTCCTTGGGTTGGCAGGGTATTATCACCGGTTTGTTCAGGGATTTTCTTCTATCGCGTCGCCCTTGACCAAGTTGACTCAGAAGGGTGCTCCATTAGTGTGGTCCGAGGAGTGTGAGGAGAGCTTTTAGAAGCTCAAGACAGCTTTGACCACGGCTCCAGTATTTGTATTGCCATCAGCTTCAGGTTCCTACACTATGTATTGTGATGCCTCGAGAGTTGGGATCGGATGTGTGCTGATGCAGGAGGGTAAGGTTATTGCATATTCTTCTCGTCAGTTGAAGCCCCACGAGAAGAACTACCTTGTGCACGATTTGGAGTTAGCAGCTATAGTCCATGCTCTGAAGATTTGGAGGCACTACTTGTATGGCGTATCTTGTGAGGTGTATACTGATCATCGCAGCCTTCAGTATCTGTTAAAACAGAAAGATCTTAATTTGAGGCAGCGGAGGTGGCTTGAGTTGCTCAAGGATTATGACACTACCATATTTTGCATCATCCGAGGAAGGCCAATGTAGTGGCCGATGCTTTGAGCCGGAAGGCGATTAGTATGGGCAGCTTGGCGTATATTCCAGTTGGGGAGAGGCCCTTTGCAGTTGATGTTCAGGCGTTGGCCAATCGGATGGTGAGGTTAGATATTTCAGAGCCGAGTCGGGTGTTGGCTTGCGTTGTTTCTCGGTCCTCCTTGTATGACCGCATCAGAGAGCGCCAGTATGATGATCCATATTTTCTTGTCCTTAAGGACAGAGTTCAGCATGATGATGCCAGAGATGTGACCATTGATGATGGCAGTGTGTTGAGGATGCAGGGCCGGATTTGCGTGCCCAATGTTGATGGGCTTCGGAAGTTGATACTAGAGGAGGCCCACAACTCGCGGTACTCCATTCATCCGGGTGCCGCAAAGATGTATCAGGACTTGAGACAGCATTACTGGTGGAGGAGGATGAAGAAGGATATTGTGAGCCATGTAGCTCGATGTCTCAATTTCCAGCAGGTCAAGTACGAGCATCAGAGACCGGGCGGCGTTCAACGTATGGTTATTCCTGAGTGGAAATGGGAGAGGATTACTATGGATTTTTTGAGCGATCTCCCTCGGACTTTGAGGAAGTTTGATTCAGTTTGGGTGATTGTGGATCGGCTGACCAAGTCCGCGCACTTCATTCCAGTATGTACTACTTACTCTTCGGAGCGGCTG
>MU779475.1:97734-109982 GCA_026770625.1 Nicotiana glauca | reverse complement strand
AATTATATCAAGATTAGGAGTATAAGCTCATTTAATGAATTAGAGAAAATATTTTATATGCATTCAGTACAAAAATACCTTTTCTCTACTTGGTCCGTTCAATAGACACTGAGTATACTAGCACAAGAGGTTGGAGTAAACCTACTCCCATAATCAAGACAAATTATACAATAATCTTGTGCAACAATCATCAAGATATTTTGTCCGATAATATCTTCGATTGTGAACATAGTTTATTGATTATGAGAACCAACAATTTAATCTTCTGTGTATGAGCCAAGACTCCATATACTAAATTGTCTACTACATAACCAAAATGACATATATGTTACAAACGATCTATTTAAAATAATGCTTTATTGAATTGAATAAATTAAATAAATAATTATTTCATAAAGAACAAAATGTAATACTATGTCTAAACCACATGGTTAATAGTATATCCCAACAATCTACCACTTAGACTCATAACCATGCGTCTAATATTTTAACACCCATTCTTTCTACATGCTTGTCAAAAATCTTCTGTGTCAAGATCTTTGTAAACGGGTCTGCCAAATTATCCTCCGACGCAATCTTCAACACTCTTGCATCACCTCTTTGAGTTATGTCCCGAATTAAGTGATATTTACGCTCAATATGCTTATTTATTTTGTGGCTTCTTGGTTCCTTCGAGTTTGCAACTGCACCACTATTGTCACAATAAAGTACAATTGGTGCTTGAACCGAACGAATCACATTAAGCTCTTTTAGAAAGTTCCTGTGCCAAACAGCCTCTTTGGCTGCTTCAGACACAGCCACATATTCGGCTTCCATGGTGGAATCAACAACACACGATTGCTTGATGCTCCTCCAACTTATGGCTCCATCTCCCAAAGTAAAAACATATCCTGAGGTAGATTTTCTAGAGTCTCTATCTGAATAAAAATCTGAATCAGTGTAGCCAATGGGTGCAAGATCACCTGAGTGATACACTAACATATAATCCCTAGTCCTTTTCAGGTACTTGATTATATGCTTAACAGCAGTCCAATGTTCTCGATCAGGGTTAGACTGAGATCTGCTAACCATGCCAACAGCAAAGCAGATATCAGGTCTAGTACATAGCATTGCATACATAAGACTCCCTACAGCAGAAGCATAAGGGACCGCCTTCATCTTTTCTATCTCATCAGTCGTTTTTGGGGACTGATTTTTTGACAAAGAGATTCCATGTCTAAAGGGGAGAAACCCTTTCTTGGAATATTGCATGCTAAACCTGGTGAGAATATTATCAATATAAAGTGCTTGGGACAAGCCTATTATCCTTTGCTTGCGATCTCGCATAAGCTTGATCCCAAGGATATGTGCTGCATGTCCCAAGTATTTCATATCAAAACGTGAGGACAACCATTCCTTTACTGAATTCAACATGCTCACACTATTTTCTATGAGCAAAATATCATCTACGTACAAAACCAAAAATGTAATTTTATCTCCACTCCACTTCTTATAGACACAAGACTCATTTTCACATTGATCAAAACCGAATGTCTTAATCGATGCGTCAAAACAAGTGTTACATGCCCTAGAAGCTTGTTTCAATCCATAAATGGATTTCTTTAATTTACACAATATGTGCTCATTTCCACTTTTTATGAAACCAACTGGTTTTGCCATATAGATGCACTCATCAAGACTTCCATTTAGAAAAGAAGTCTTGACATCCATTTGCCAGATCTCATAATCGTAATGAGTCGCAATGGATAAGAGAATCCTTATGGATTTAAGCATGGCTACTGGCGAAAAAGTTTCCTCATAATCGATCCCTTCTTTTTGAGTAAACCCTTTTGCGACAAGCCTAGCTTTAAAAGTTTGCATTTTTCCATCCACTCCTCTCTTTTTCTTATAGATCCATCTACAACCTATGAGTTTGACTCCAGTAGGTGGTTCTACAAAATCAAAGACTTGATTTAAGTACATGGACTCCATTTCAGATTTCATAGCATTAACCCATTTATTAGCATTTGTATCATGTAGTGATTCGTCGTAATTAATAGGTTCTGTATTAGGCTCTTCAGGGATTCTATCATAAGATTCTCCCAAGAGCGCAAACCTGAGAGGTTTTCTAGTAATTCTCCCACTACGACTAGTCACTACAGGTAGAGGCTGATTTAGTTGTTGAATCACATCACCACTTCCTTGAACTCCAGCATCAATGTTATTTTCCACATCAGGTGGTGCTAGGATATCTTTGACTTCTTCCTGGAGTGCAGGATCCCTCCCAAATTGGCTCTCAGAATCAAAGGCATTGTTTTGCCGCGGTCCTACCGCGGTTACGCCAGGACCACGGTCAGAGGGGCCTGCAGAATTAGAGGCAGTGTTTTGCCGCGGTCCTACCACGGTTACGCCAGGACCGCGGTGAGAGAGGATTTCGGATTCTTCAGGTTGCATGACAATTTCAGGTTGTTCAATAACCTGAGGTTGCTCAACATTATTTCCACTACTTTGGGGTAGTGAAATGTCAGGCAATTGTTCTTATGCAATCTGCTGCCTATTGACATTTCTCCCACTACGATAATGCAGTGGTATGTCAATGTTGGCTTCCGAGATATGTTTAAGAGATGAGTCTTTAGTTATTCTATCATTTAATTCTTGTAGAACTAGTTTACTTCTAGGAATATGGTTCTTTAGATAGTCCTCCTCTAAGAATCTGGCATTTGTCGTAACAATTACCTTCTTTTCATTGGGACAATAAAACAAACCGCCTTTTGTTCCTTTTGGATATCCAATAAAAATTCATACTTCTGTCCTTGATTCCAATTTATCCGCTTTCCCTTTCAGCACATGTGCTGGACAACCCCAAACCCGAATATGCCGTAAACTTGGCTTGCGCCCAGTCCACAATTCTACTGGAGTTGAAGGTACTGACTTTGAAGGAACCAAATTTAGAATGTAGTTTGCTGTTTCTAAAGCATATACCTAAAAGGATAGAGGCAAATCGGAATAACTTAACATTGATCTAACCATTTCCATAAGGGTCCTATTTCTTCTTTCTGCCACACCATTTTGTTGTGGAGTTCCTGGGGCAGATAATTGATATGTAATTCTATTATCTGATAAGTATTTTATGAATTCCGCAGAAAGGTATTCACCACCACGATCAGATCGCAATGTTTTAATATATTTATCATGTCATTTCTCCATTTCCGTCTTAAATTCTTTGAATTTCTCAAAACATTCAGACTTACGTAGCAACAGATAAATATATCCATATTTTGAGTAATCATCTGTAAAAGTCACGAAATACTCAAAACCACCTCTTGCTTGTATATTCATAGGAGACCACAAATCAGAGTGAATTAATTCTAGCTTATCACTGGCCCTATTTACTTTTGAGGGAAAATGTCTCTTGGTCATTTTGCCTTTTAAACAGGATTCGCATGTTGGTAGTGACTCCACTTTCAATGAACTCAAAGGTCCATCAGAGACCAATCTCGAAATCCTATTTAGATTTATATGGCCTAGACGTAAGTGCCATAAATAAGTTTGACTCAATTCATAAATACGTTTTCGTTTATGTGGTAGATTAATGTTATTTAACTCTTTTCGTTGTTGTAGCACATGAGGAGATATATCAAGAATAAAAAGGGCATGTACTCTAGCAGCAGTGTAGATAAAACGTTTATTAAACTTAATAACACAGAGTTATTAGCAAAATAAACATTATAACCAGCATCCATTATTTTCGAAACCGAAATCAAATTCTTTCTAATAGAAGGTATATAGAGAACATCTTTTAAAACTAAAACTCTATCACTACTAAACGAAACTCTAATATCTCCTAAAGCTAAAGTTGGTGTTGGCTCGCCATTGGCTTGAAAAACGCAAACTTCATTCTCACTTAGCCGCCGCATTTCCTGAAACCCCTGCAAAGTGGTGCAGATGTGATTAGTGGCTCCCGAATCTACACACCAAAACATGGTAGAGATAGCCGCTAAATAATTTTCAACGACATTTAAATTTGAATTACCTTGCTTATTCAACTTTGCCAGATAGGCAGGGCATTGCTTCTTGTGATTCCCGGGTTGCTTGCAATGATAGCACTTGCCTTTGGGCTTTTTCACACCAGTCGCGCCACTAGGTGCTAGAACCTTTTGAGCTTTCTTCTTTTTCTTATTGCCTTTCAACTTAGAAACCGAAGCTTTCTCAATATTGAGTGCCACAACTAGAGCTTGTTATTTGATAATAGATTCTGCCGCTTGCAGCTCATTCAACAATTTTGCTAGTGACAAATCCATTTTGTTCATATTATAGTTCAAGCGAACTGTTGAAAACTGTCAGGTAGAGTCTACAAGACCATCTCAACATGAGACTCCTTATCAATCACAGCTCCAAGGATCTCCAGTTCATTCAGAAGACTCATCATCTTCAGAACATGGTCCCTGACCGACGATCCTTCAGCTATCTTAGTGTTCAAAAGGGCTTTCATGGCTGTCTGCTTAGCTGCACGATTTTGCTCACCGAACATCTCTTTGAGACTTCCGAGCATATCATAAGCAGACCCCATAGACTAATGCTTATGTTGCAAAACATTTGCCACAGAGGCAAGAATGTAACATCGCGCCATCTCATCAGCCTTAACCCATTTGTCATAGGCCTTAACCTGGTCATCAGTAGAATTTTCAGGTTTTTCTGGGCACTCCTCAGTGATTACAAATTTGTAACCTTCAACAGTTAGGACAATATCAAGGTTCCTTTTCCAGTCAACATAATTCGGTCCTTCTAACTTGTTTTGGTTCAAAATTGAGGTAAGTGGGTTGAATGAAGACATGGTTAATCTGGGAGATATTCACATTAAATAGATCATTAGTTATGTATTAAGAATGATTAAATTCAAAATTACACATTACACATATAACCATGCTTAGTGAACAGTTAGATTCGTTAGGGAAACTTAACTATTCATGCAAAATACATGAGTGATGTTAGATATTAACCCCATAAATTTAAACAGAACCAACTCAGATGGAGAGTAAACTGTTAATTTAAGATAGGTAAATATCACTTTTTATAAAAATCTAGTTTCATTCAATCAACATGTAACTCAGTTGGAGAGTTAATACAAGTAATGAAATAACTAGAGGCTAAAGAAGAACACAATAATCATCTATAATAAATTTATCCAATGTGGAAAAAGACCTATATCAACATATAAATTCATTATATTACTGTAAAACCCGTTTAATTTAGGGTTTAGGGCCTAAAATCGCGTGTTTTACAATTTTTTGGCTCTGAAGGTTGCATGTACTGCCGCGGTCCTACCGCGATTACGGCAAGACCGCGGCTTGAGTGACCTTCAGAATCAGAGGGAGTATTCTGCCGCGGTCCTACCGCGGTTACGCCCGGACCGCGGCCAAACAAGACGTGATGTCAGAAAATGTGTTTTGACAGGATTAATCCAAAAGTTCTCTTATGAATCCAAAATTACAAAATATCATACAAAACATTTACGTTTTTAACATAGAATAATTATCCGAAACATGTATTGATGAATAACACGTTTTAATTTTACTCTATGCTTGTTGTATTACATTATCTAGTTAGATGTAAGACGGCGTCTGATACCAATTGTTAGAACATGCGCAGCGGAAGCAAGCATACAATCAGACATCAGTTACATGTAAACTAGACAACGAAATAATAACGAGATCAGGAACACTAACCTCTTAAAATAGTTGCACAAATTCTCCAAGCAGCAAGAATCCAGGGCTGTAGTCTTCTGCTATATGCCTAGTAAAATCTTGAACACTTTTGCTTTTGGGTGGGCAAGAACAATACAACTCTCGCGGTTTTTAATGGGAGAAACCTGTCTCCTTTTTATACACGAAATTAAGCCCTAAAAGAGGCTCAAAATCGTGTGGAGTAGGATTCCATAAGTAGAATCCTACTCTAACTCAAAAAGGTAATTTTTCTCACAAGCTACTTTTTACCCAAGTCTGTTCAGGTTTTTACTAGGTATAGCAGGGACCACAGAAATAATAAGAGGTTACTAATTATAGTACTAATTCGAAATAGGCAAGAATTAGATCCTACTATAATTAATTATAATTTATTCCTCTAAAAAACTGCAATTGAACTACTCAATAAGAACTTCGAAAATTCATCAACACTTATTCTAACTGCCCATGTTAAGATTCAAATACCAGTTAATTAAATTAAATCACTGAAAATTTAATTCAATTAAATAGTTAAATCCTTTATAATTCCGCTTAAACTATCTCATGTGACGGATACAAAATTTACCGGCCGGGTTTTCACATGAAAACTTATAAGCTTATATAAAGGGGTATCATCAAACCCAAAATCAAGTCATGGATTATATCAACTAATTATTATTCACAAATGTTATTTGTTATTGTCCAATTTATTAGGTATATACTAATTCTAAATAGAATCGTACCTTTTGATAAATCAAAACAATGAACAAATTACATTGATCATAACAATTATATCAAGATTAGGAGTATAAGCTCGTTTAATGAATTAGAAAAAATATTTTATATGCATTCAGTACAAAAATACATTTTCTCTACTTGGTCCGTTCAATATACACTGAGTATACTAGCACAAGAGGTTGGAGTAAACCTACTCCCATAATCAAGACAAATTACACAATAGTCTTGTGCTACAATCATCAAGATATTTTGTCCGATAATATCTTCGATTGTGAACATAGTTTATTGATTATGAGAACCAACAATTTAATCTTCTATGTATGAGCCAAGACTTCATACACTAAATTATCTACTACTTAACCAAAAGGACACACATGTTACAAACGATCTATTTAAAATAATGCTTTATTGAATTGAATAAATTAAATAAATAATTATTTCATAAAGAACAAAATATAATACGATGTCTAAACCGCATGATTAATAATATATCCCAACAAAGTTGTCATCCGAAAGTCAAGATGTGATCACTGTGTAGATTCACCGATGTGTATATATTCTCAACACACATGGTACAGAAATTGCCCTTTTCCTCCAGCTGTTTAATGGCTTAATTTGTTTATGCCTAGTCTTCTTGTGGTAGAAGGACCATCATGAAAAAGTGCAATTTGAAAAACGTGACAAATTAGTTTTCACCTTCCACTTCCACAAACACTATAATAAACTAACAAGAAAAGGAAACAAGAATATTTTGACTTGTAAAAGAAATTCTTGATGTGTAATTCTAGTAATTTTACTATATAAGCTCCCCTAGATTCAAATTTTAGTAATTTTTGCGAAACTAAATTTGTTTCATAATATTTGACCTTTTTGATTAATTATTATTATTTTTCAAATATATCGTTATTACACTATTAGAAATTAGATCAAACAAAAAACCGGCCGAAAAATCAACCAAAGTCGGTCGGATTTTCAAAATATTTTATTTTTAAATGTTTTATGAAAACCGAGAAACATCTGTAGTTTTTTTGGCAAAAAATACGAAAAACTATTTTCACGTCCTGAAATTTATATTTCAAGAAACCAACTAACTTTTAAACTAAATTAAAATTAATATTAAAAAAATGACCGAAAACGGTCGGTCATTTTATGTCACGACCCCAATTTTCCTCCGTAAGATATCGTGACGGCACCTAGTCTCTACGACTAGGTAAACCAAATAAGTATGTTGAATGACTGAAATATTAATCTAAAACTCAAAATGTCAACAACTTTAATAGATAAAATCTGCAACACAAAGTATAAACAACTTCCAAAATTTGGTAGGTATAAGTCACAAGATCTAAAGAGAAATACTAAATATCTCTATACATCATAGTCTAATGAGGATAATGGATCAACATAATAAAGATAGAGGGGGACTCTGAGGTTTGCAGAGGCTGGCAGATATACCTTGAAGTCTCCACGTACGGAATAGCTCACTAATATCTGATCGGGTAGTAAGTACCTGGATCTGCACAAAAAATATGTGCAGAAGCATAGTATGATTAAACCATAACAGTACCCAGTAAGTGTCAAGCCTAACCTCGGTAGAGTAATAACAAGGTCAGGTTAGAGACTTACTGGAAATAACAAGAAACAAGACATAAGATATAATTGTATAATAAAATGATAGAGAAGTGTAATAATAAAAATTCACAGAAGGTAACAACACGAGACAAAGAAGACAATTGCAGCATGTAAGGAAGCAAAAATCTTACAAGTTAAGGAATAACAACAACAACAACAATAACAACAACAACAAAAATAACAATACAACAAATAGAGAAAATCAACAGGGGCATTCCCGAGGTACCACATCGTAGTCGCAAAAGTAAATATCTCACAACGGCATGGCAAAAACCTCGTGCAAATAATAACAACCGCACGACAGAAACCTCGTGATACTATAAAAAACCGCACGACAAAAACCTCGTGCCATAATAACAATCCGCACGGCTGAAACCTCGTTCCATAACCAAATATTTATCTTAATAATAATCAGGACAACCGACACATAACAAATGAAACAATGATATTACAAGCAAAGAATCCTACGGTTAAAGAATAAATACGGAATCAAGGAAGCCGATAATTCAACTAAACATATTGTAAAGATTGCAAATAAGATATTAGACACGTAAACATGTGAAATTAGGCTAAACATGATGACTACACATGCTAGAGTAACTCAATTATAAAAATAACATGAAACTACTAGTAAAAACCGAATTTTTAACATTTAGCCCAAGCACGCACTCGTCACCTCGCGTATATGACTTTCACGTAATGGCAATTACCATAACAGTACCAAATCCTAAGGGGAATTGTTCCCACACAAGGTTAGCTAAGTCACTTACCTCAAACCTTGCTCAGTCAATCAATAAGAAGGCATTTTCCTCGATTTTCCAACTCCGATCGGCTCGAATCTAGCAAAAATAATTTCATACTATAAATATAACTATAGGAAACTAATTTAAATAATAAAATTATGACTTTGGCAAGAATTGAAAAATCTCTCTAAAAAGTCGACCGGGGCCCACGTCTCGAAACCCGACAAAAATTATAAAATCTGAACACATATTCGATATCGAGTCCAACCATACAAGAATTACTCAAATACAACCTCAAATCGCCTTTCAATTCATTTAGCCTAAGAAGTTTTCCTAAAATTTTACCAATTTTCCAACTAAAAATACTAATTAAATGATGGAAATAACAATAGATTCGTGTAATTTAACCAAAATCGAGTTAGAATCTCTTACCCCAATGATTTTCTTGAAAAACTCTCAAAAAATCACCACAAATCAAGTGTAACGACCCAACCGGTCTAGTGCTCCGTTCAACAGTCGGAGACCATGAACAGCTTCATTTCAGGTATTACGACTTGTACGCGTGGTCGGAATTAAATTTCAAGAAGTCCAGAGTTTATTTGGGAAGAAAATTCTCATTTCGAAAGCTTAAAGTTGAAAGAATGAGCTAGAATTTGAATTTCAAGTAAACGGCCTCGGAATCGGGATCTGAAGGTTCCAGCAGGTTCGTATGATGATTTCGGACCTAGGCATATGTCCGGATTGGGTTTTGAATAACCCGGGAGCGTTTTGGCGCCTATTGTGGAAGTTGGTATTTTAGAAGAAATTTCATAAGTTTGGCTTGAAGAGCATTGCAGTGTTATCAAAGTCTGTTTGGAATTTTGAGACTGTGAATAGCTCCGTATAGTGATTCTGGAGTTGGGGGCACGATTAGAAGTGAATTCGGAGGTCCGTAGACCATTTTGAAGCCATTTAGCTAAAGATAGAAAGTTGAAGGTTTTTGGAGAGTTTGACCTGGGGGTTGACTGTTTGATATCGGGGTCGGAATCAAATTTCGGAAGTTGGAGTAGGTCCGTAATGTCAAATATGACTTGTGTGCAAAATTTGAAGTCAATCGGACGTGATTTGATAGGTTTCGGCATCGGAAATAGAAGTTGGAAAGTTCAAAGTTCATCAAGCTTGAATTGAGGTGTAATTCATGAATTTAGCGTTATTTGATATGATTTGAATCCTCGAGCAAGTCCGTAATGTATTTTCGGATTGATTGGTATGATTGGTTGGGGTGCCGGGGGCCTCGGGTGGATTCCGGGTGGCTAGCGGATCGAATTCGGAGTTTGAAGAAGGGCTGGGCTGATAGTATCTGGTATTATCCGCTTCTGCGGAAATGGAACCGCAGAAGCGGCCCTCGCAGAGGCGATAATTGACCGCAGAAGAGGTTGGCCATCAGTGAAGAGGACCGCAGATGCGGTCGAGTAGCCGCATAAGCGGAACCGCACCTGCGGTCGGTGAGTCGCAGAAGCGGTTTGGGTCCAAGGCTTGAGGACCGCAGATGCGGTCAAGGGCCCGCATAAGCGGGATCGCACCTGCGGTTGGAACGTCGCAGAAGTGAAGGAGGCTAGGCCAGGGTTAAGCCGCAGAAGCGGAACCGCAGAAGCGGTTATAATTCCGCAGAAGCGAAAATTGCTAGAGCAGTAAGGTTGTTTTAAATCGGGATTTTGGTTCATTTCCCTCATTTCTCACTTCATGGGGCGATTTTTGGAGAGCTTCAAAGAGAGGTTTCGTCATCTATGTTAAGGTAAGTCATCCCCATTACTTTTGAGTTAAATACATTGATTATGTATGAGATTAAGCATGAAAATTAGTGTAAATATTGGGTTTTGGTTGAAACCTAGAAAATTGTAATCTTGGATTTTAGCCACGATTTTGAGTATGGAATTAGGAGAAAATCATATATTTGAGTTCCTAAGGTCATGGGTAACCTTTGTCTTCGAGAAATTTTGGATTCCGGGCACGTGGGCCCGAGGGCATTTTGGTCATTTCACTAAGCGGAGTTCGAAACTTGTATAATCTGAATTGTTAACAAGTATTTGAGTATATTCTCATTAGTTAATCGTTAATTGGCTAGTTTTGGTGCATGGTGCATTGGTTCAAGCTTTCGGAAGGATATAGAATGCCGATTGCGAGTCTTCGGAGCAAGTTGAGTCTCCTTTCTAATTTTGTGAGGGGGAAATTACCCCATAGGTGAGTTAAATTGATTATGTGCTCTTAGTTGTGGGCACTACGTGCGCACGAGGTGACGAGAGTCCATGCGTAGCTACTATTATGCTATTGTCCGGGTAGTTTAGGACCCAAAAGCATGCTATATGTGGAATAAATGTGAAATCATTGATAGCTCAGATTGCTCAAATCACATTAAATTAATAATTGGATTTTCTAAAAGACTTAAGCTTCGTTTTCTCAAATTTATAAAGAGAATTGACTATTCCTTGATATTTGCTCCACGTTGACTTCCTGACTGTTTATCTTTCTATGTGTGTTTATTTTGGAACGGGCCGAACGCCTCGGCAGATTAATAGATGCATCTATAGGCACGCCGTCGACCCTCGGCAAGTGCACATTTATTTCTGTTGGATCGGGTCGTCGCCTTGGTATGGTTTGTGCATGCTTGTATTGCTGCCTGGACTTGTTTAAGTCGTTACATGCCTCCCTCTGGCTTGAGATCATCTTGTTAATAATGAAAAGAAATCTTGGAAAATTTCCTATGAAAGACTTATGTGTTTACTTGTTTTCCTCTATCTTAATAACAATCATGTTAGAAAATAAATCCACTGTTTATATATGTATATTGAGAACAAATAATCGTTGGACCATTAGAGTGAGTCAAAGTTGGCTATCTCGTCTCTACCCCTTCGGGATTAGGCGGGACACTCACTGAGTACACGTTGATTACGTACTCATACTACATTTCTGTGTATTTTTGTTGCATAGGTTCATGATATATTAGCGGCCTACTGGGCGCAGCAGCATGGACGATTCAGGGACTAGGTGAGTTGCAGTATGTGAGGCGACCCGTAGCTTTTTAAGTCCCTTCCTAGTAATTGTATTTCTGTCCATTGTATTCCGGACAGGTGTTGTGCTGTATTTATATCCTTATCTGTAGTTG
This sequence comes from Nicotiana glauca, assembly GCA_026770625.1. Classification (NCBI taxonomy): domain Eukaryota; kingdom Viridiplantae; phylum Streptophyta; class Magnoliopsida; order Solanales; family Solanaceae; genus Nicotiana; species Nicotiana glauca. The sequence continues at coordinate 98,031 of MU779475.1, read as the reverse complement.
CTCATGCACTTGTGACACCGGGTTTTTTGCATGGTTTCAGTAAATCTTTGTATTAATTGGAATTATTTAAGTTTAAATTCGAGAAATGACCGTATTTTATGTGAAACAAAAAGGGGAAAAACCTTAGATCTTCAAAAGTATTAAAAGAGGAAACGTATGGGTAATCTAATTGGCTGGCCTGACAAGGATGTCTGGTGCCATCACGACCTGTAGTGGATTTGGGTCGTGACAACATGGTATCAGAGCACTAGGTTCCCCTCGGTCTCACGAGTCATGAGCAAGTTTAGTAGAGTCTCG
>MU779475.1:60223-87434 GCA_026770625.1 Nicotiana glauca | reverse complement strand
TATGTGGAATAAATGTGAAATCATTGATAGCTCAGATTGCTCAAATCACATTAAATTAATAATTGGATTTTCTAAATGACTTAAGCTTCGTTTTCTCAAATTTATAAAGAGAATTGACCATTCCTGGATATTTGCTCCACGTTGACTTCCTGACTATTTATCTGTCTGTGTGTGTTTATTTTGGAACGGGCCGAACGCCTCGGCAGATTAATAGATGCATCTATAGGCGCGTCGTCGACCCTCGGCAAGTGCACATTTATTTCTATTGGATCGGGTCGTCGCCTCGATATGATTTGTGCATGCTTGTATTGCTACCTGGACTTGTTTAAGTCGTTACAGTCCTCCCTCTGGCTTGAGATCATCTTGGTAATAATGAAAAGAAATCTTGGCAAATTTCCTATGAAAGACTTATGTGTTTACTTGTTTTCCTCTATCTGAATAACAATCATGGTAGAAAATAAATCCATTGTTTGAATATGTATATTGAGAACAAATAATCGTTGGACCATTAGAGTGAGTCAAAGTTGGCTATCTCGTCTCTACCCCTTCGGGATTAGGCGGTACACTCACTGAGTACACGTTGATTACGTACTCATACTACACTTCTGTGCATTTTTGTTGCACAGGTTCATGATATATTAGCGGCCTACTGGGTGCAGCAGCAAGGACGATTCAGGGACTAGGTGAGTTGCAGTATGCGAGGCGACCCGTAGCTTTTTAAGTCCCTTCCTAGTAATTGTATTTCCTTTCTGTCCATTGTATTCCGGACAGGTGTTGTGTTGTATTTATATCCTTATCTGTAGTTGCTCATGCACTTGTGACACCGGGTTTTTGAGATGGTTTCAGTAAATCTTTGTATTAATTCAAATTATTTAAGTTTAAATTCGAGAAATGACCGTATTTTATGTGAAACAAAAAGGGGAAAAACCTTAGATCTTTAAAAGTATTAAAAGAGGAAACGTATGGGTAATCTAATTGACTGGCCTGACAGCGATGTCCTGCGCCATCACGACCTGTAGTGGATTTGGGTCGTGACATCAAGTTCTCTAGGTCCAAAAATAGATCATGAAATCAAACCCTAGAACTTAGGCCTTTTCTGCCCAGCGATTTCATATCTGTGAAACCACAGCCACATTTGTGGCTCTGCAACTTAGTCGATTCATTAAATCACATCAAACAATGCTTAAAATACGAATTGCACATCGATTCAAGCGTATTGAACTTTAGAACTTCTAACTTCTACATTCGAAGCCAAAACTTATCAAATCACGCCCGATTGACCTCAAATTTGCACACAAGTCATAATTGACATTACAGACCTATTCCAATTTCCAGAAATGGAATCCGACTCCGATATCAAAAAGTTCATTCTCGATCAAACTTTTCGAAGATCATCCAACTTTCCAACCTTCGCCAATTAATGCCAAAATGACCTACAAACCTCCAAATCAACATCCAGACACGCTCCTTAGACCAAAATCACCATACGAAGCTATTGGAACCGTTAAAACTCCATTATAGATTTTTCTTTACACAAATCAAACTGCAGTCAACTCATATAACTTAAACTTCCATTTTAGGGACTATGTGTACCATTTCACTTTGAAACCAAAAATAAAACCTCCCGGCAAGTCACGTAACTACAGTGTAACACATAGACGGCAATAATTAGGGAGTCGGAGCTAATACACTCAAAATAACCGACCAGGTCGTTATATTTTTAAAAAACAAATGATTTTTTGTAAGTAATTTTAGTCAGCCACGGTATAAACCCCGGTTTGATTCTCAAATGGTGCATTTTTAATTACATAATTTAAAATATCGATCAACCTCGGTCAATTTTTTAGGCAATTTTTTTTCTTTTTTGGTCGTTTGTAAAATTTAATTGATCAATTAAAATCGATCAAAAAACCGAAATCGGTCGATTTTCTTTATCGGCCACATGATTACCGGACCGTCATGAATCAATCAATTTTGTCCAATTACCGACCAACATGTCGTTCCCCACCCCCTTTTGTAGTGTTACTACTCCAGTTAGGAGAGTATAATTTAAAAGAGATATTTAAGAAAAAATAAATGTCTTACAACCAAAGATATTTAATATATCTATTAAGAAGTGTGAAAATATATTCAGAAAAACAGAATATGGACCGGAGAGAGTAGGTAATAGCAAAGACATATATAGAGTTATTGAGAATATATTTTTTACAACTAAACCCATTATATTTAATACAATACATAAGATATAAATCAAATTTAGAATTCATAATTAAAAAAATAATATTTAGTATTATAATATTATTAAATCCATCAAATTATATCCTAGATTTTTTTAATAGGATCAGCATCGTCGCATCAGTAGGATCAACCAAAACGTCCTCCTCGGGGACGAAAACTTAGCCCTTGGGTAGACCTGAATTCAATAAAGGAAAAATGAGATGTGTTTAACCTACCATGATTTTTGGCCTTACATCCGTATTAAGGACTAGTTCCTTCTACATACGAGTCTCAGGCATAATAACGTCCAAAATCTTTTGAACCCATTGGTCTAAGACTTCAACCCGTGGTGCAACCCACCAAGTTGCTGAAACAAGTAAAAGAGAAGGAATCAGTAATGTCATAGGGTGATCTTTAAATAGAAGAAGATGCAAAAGATGAACTTATGTGTACGCTTCTACAACTTTAAAAAGTATGAAGTCGTGATCGGAACGATGTCTTTGGTGGCAATTGCAATGAACCGTTCCATCCATCAACGGTCGTTGCCATCGTCCATGCTGGCTAGTAGAGCATGGTGGCCATGTTTGCTGAAATTTATCATTCCCCCCAGAAAACTTTTGGGGGGATAAAAGTTCATTAATCGAGCTAGGGTTAGCTCTTCTCTCGTCTCCTGGCACAAATACAAAAGACAAGTGACTGTGCTCCATATAGAAGGATTTACTTGTGCCAGGCACACCTGGTAGCAGATGTAGAACTCTGCAATAACAGAATCAAGCTCATCATTCAAAGAGAATGGCCTTAAAGTGAAGAGATGTGTTTAAAAATAAATAATCCTTTCTTGGGTAGGGTTATCGCTCCGCCAGAGCAGAAGCGATAATGTTTAAATCTTGGCAATGACAATCTTTCTTCATAGCAGAAATGCTATAATGATAGATGGAAGAAGGATACACACCAATGGCCCATGTACAAAGGTTAGTAGAAGGAAATATCTCTTCGAATTCTTCAGTTATGACCAGACTTCTTGGAATGATGGTGCCCACCGTAAGAGGAGCAGCCTCATTGGCTTTACCTTTGTTCTTTGAGGAACTAGAGTTTTTAGAAGAAGAAGCCATTTTTATCATAAAGGAAGGAAAAGTTTCTCTAAATAAGAAGGCTAAAGAAAGGATGAAGACAACGTGCGAGTTGAGTAAAGAGAGTTTGAGAAAGAGTTTGCAGAATTAGGAAGTGTAAAGGAAGAAGTTTGATACGTATAAGTAAAGGAATAAGCGGCTAAACTTATGGCCATAATTACCTCTATAGCAGACAATAGTGATGATGAATCGTGGGATAACGCGTGTTCGGGACATTAAATGCAAAGAGAAGTGTGTCTAATCAACCATCAGAAACTTTTTAGAGGGGGTCATAGAATTTCCCGCCAAGAAAGGTATCTCTACCAACTTCAGATTTAATAATCATATGAGAATATGACATGTGCCGAAGGCATGAGATAATCAGACCTAAATGCAATGGTCTCGCTTGTCACCAAAGAGAATGGTATTCATAAAAATAAAATAAATGCCTGCTATCCAATAGCATTTAATTAGGAATATTTTATAACCTTAAGTGTATGATTCATTAAAGAGAATATAGTATTCACTGCCCACCGTTACACATTCTTAAATGACCCTCATAATTATTATTTAAGAGGGGCTTGATCTTAGGACCTTGTTCCCTAGGTGTAACTATAAATAGTAAGCTCTATCATCATTCTAAAGAGGACGAATTTTCTGACAAGCATACATTCTGTTCTATCAAAAGCTCAATAGCATCTTACTTTCTTGTGTATTTATATTTTTCTTACTGCCCCCGTGAGCTCTGAATCCAGGACTAAGATAGCTGCCATCTTATTTCAATTTCAAGGCTAAGTCTTATATTTTTGTCCAATTCATATGTTCATTTTGAATCAAATCTATTTACTTGTCTATAAACCATGTATGAATTCAACTGTACCATTTTACGGGTAAATAATTTGGCACCCACCATAGGGCATAGATAGTCGTATAATTAAATTGATCCCTGCATCTATTATTAACTTGTTTGATTCTTTGTTCTTAGCAAAAATCATTAAAAATGGCAGATAATGGTGTAAACAACACACACAACATTGAGGCCCAAGGAAATCAACCTCAATATGAAAATTCCATCAATAATACCTGCAATGAAGGGAACGAGGCCATACCAGTCCAAGGAAGACGGTATTTGCGGTATGTTCAAGAGGAAAATCCTGATGATGCTGAAGACGAGCATGTCGTCAAAACAGTAAGGATCTTTAAGGAGCAATAAGAGGCCATTATAGGCCATCTTATACGGCAATATCAGGTCATGACAGAGCTGAAGCATGCGATGTTGGGAGCCTCTAATAATGCAAATCCAGTTCCTCCCGGTGCTCCTGCAATTCAAACAACACAAAGGGTCGACAACAACACCCTGAGGGGCGAGGTTGATTTCAATGGGACCGGGGGAATGGTAGCGGTCCCAATAACAAATATGAAAATGAACGCTTTAAAACCGAACTCATGCGGTTTATGAGTGAAATAAATGCCCGAATAGATCAAATTCCGGGTGCACCACGTGTATCGAAAGGACCAAATTCAAAGAACTACATCCAGCTGTCGTTCAGATTGAGCGCGACACCAGAGTTGGTCTCGAGGCGGTTCAAAATGCCAGATATGCCAAAGTATAATGGACTTTAGATCCCTAGAAACATATCACCACCTATACAATAGCGGTGAAGGGAAACGATTTGGCTCCGCAAGAGATTGAGTTAGTCTTATTGAAGAAATTTTGGGAAACCCTTAAGAAGGGAGCCCTAACATGGTATTCGCTTTTGTTCGAGCACTCTATTCACCTCTTCGAGTTGCTCGCGGACTCTTTCACAAGGACCATGCTGGGGATAGAAAGGTACATGCCGTAAAGGCTGACATATTCATAATTGCACAAGGAGAATCTGAATTACTACGGGACTTTGTGACTATATTGTAAAAATAAAAGATGTTGCTACCGGCCATACCAGACGAATAGGCAGCTGAAGCATTCACCAATGGTCTGAATCCAAGAAGTTTTGACACTTTTTAGAAGTTGAAATAAAGTTTGCTCGAGTTCCAAGAAATAACTTGGGCAGATATTCATAATCGGTATGAGTCAAAGATAACGATTGATGATGATCAGCTCGATTTCCCGGCATCTTCCAAGGGTCGCGACCGGGAGAAGAATAAAGAGAAATCAAAAGATGATTTCAATACAGATCGACGATAGGGCTAGTTTTTGCCCTATAAATGGGCCGAATGACGTTGTAGAGGTTTTCGATTAGCGAAAAGATTTTCCACTGATAGGAGAACTGATCGCGGCCGGAACAATAGGTCATTGCAGGACTAGGAGACATCGGTTTCTCGAGATTCCTCCTATACTAGGCTTTTTAAGTACAACTTTAATGTTAGCATAGTTGAGCTGGGTTTGTCTATGAGGAATGTCAAAGAGGCATGATTCCCAAAACCAATCATATCTGATCCCAGTCAAAAAGATCCTAATTTGTGGTGCGAAGATCATGGAACCAACGGTCAACGGACATGAGACTGTTGGTATTTGCATAAGGAGGTGGAAACATTGTTGAAGAGCGGCCATCTAAGGTAATTGTTGAGTTATCGGACTAAAACAACTACGGTCGCAATCGTGATAATGCATAACCTTCAAAAGTAGGAGAAGATCCCTCGTGCCTGACGACCAACATGAGTTTTGGGAGGAATAAGGTTACATTCTCAGTGAAAAGAAAAGATGAAGGTGTCAGTGGCCCACAACAAGAGGATCTGAGAAGTTGCTGAAGATGACATCACTTTCACGGAGAAAGACGTAAATGGATTGTTGCTGGCTTACAAAAATGCATTGGTAATTTCTTTAAGTTGACTTATATTTTAAAATTAAATGTGTTTTGGTTGACCAGGAAGTTCGGCAAACATCATACAATGGAGAGTGTTGGAGCATGCCAAGCTAAGTAGAAGCATCACTCCGGCCTCAAAACTCCTCGTCGGGTTCAACCTAGAAAGTGAAACAATCTGAGGAGAGATCTTGCTGCCCATGAATGCCGAATAAGTGATGAAGATGACCCTTTTTGAGGTAGTGGATGGTGATATGTGTTACAATATTATCCTGGGGAGACCATGGTTGCACGAGATGAAGGTTGTGCCATCAATATATCATCAGTTGCTGAAATTCCCAACTCACGAGGGAATTAAACAAATAACAGGTGGACAACTGGAAGAAAGGGAGATGAATGCAATCTTAGTCTCCAGCAGCAAAGGGAAGGATCACGTGACATAGAAATTATAGGAACCGATGCCTGCTCTCGAGCTGAGCAAAGTCAACCGGGGGAAGAGTCATCAGAATCTTATCAGGTGCCAAGATATTTTCTGCTACCAAAGGAAACGAATGCAAAAAAATCCACAATGGAAGAACTTGAAAAAGTATCATTGTTCAAAAAATTCTTGGAGAGGAAGTTACATTTAGGGACAGAACTGCACTCCGAGCTCAAGTCTGGATTTATTGAATTTATTAAATTTGATGTCGATTGTTTTGCATGGTCGCATACGAATATGGCAGGTATTCCACCAGTAGTGGTCGTACACAAGCTAGGCTTGGACCTAGATTCCCTCTGGTAAGACAAAAAAAAAGCCCTATTGCCGAGGTCAGAAATAAATTTTTCAAAAAAGAGATAGCTCGCATGCTTGATATCAGTTCAATCGGAGAGGTCAAGTATCTTGAGTGGCTAGCTAACGTAGTAGTAGTTCCGAAGAAGAAGAATAAATTTTGCATGTGCGTAGACTATAAAGACTTAAACAAGGTGTGCCCATAAGACTCTTTCTCATTGCCAAACATTGATCAAATAATTGATGCAACGACCGGGCACGAGCTAATAAGTTTCCTCGATGCTCACTCCGGGTAGCACAAAATCAAGATGAACCCGGAAGATCAGGAAAAAACTTTGTTTTAGTGAACTTTGGCACATATTGTTACAATGCCTTTCAGGCTAAAAATGCCAGAGCCATATGTCAACAACTCGTGAACAAAATGTTCAATAAGCAAATAGGGAAAACCATGGAAGTTTACATAGATAGTACGCTTGTTAAGTCTTTGAACGTAGGTGACCATCTTAAACACTTGAAAGAAACTTTTAACATTTTAAGGAAGCATAATATGAAACTTAATCCCGAGAAGTGTGCGTTCGGGGTCATCTCTGGTAAGTTCTTGTGATTCCTGGTGTCACAAAGAGGGATCAAAGTTATTCTTGATAAAATTAGAGCCATAAAAGATATCCTAAACCAGTTGTCAAGCGTGAAAGAGGTTCAAAGGCTAATGGGAAGATTGGCCGCTTTGAGCAAATCTTCGGAAATATGCCATCATTTTTTTGCACTACTCAAGAGAATAACTTTGAATTGACATTGGAATATGAGCAGTCTTTGAAGGATCTAAAAAGGTATTTGTTAGGTCCTCTGTTACTGTCAAAACTAGAGGAAGGCAAATGACTACGGATCTACTTAGCTATCTTAGAGGAATCGATGAGTGTCGTTTTATTCCGTGAGGACGAAGGTACTCAATCTCCTATTTATTACATTAGTAAAATTCTAACGAGATCATATACTCGCTACCCACATTTTGGAGTTTTGTCCCTAGCTCTTGTAGTCGCCGCTCAAAAGATTAGGCCTTATTTCTAATGTCACCCGATAGTTATGGTGACCACTTCCCCCCTACGGCATATTCTTCATAAACCCAAACTTTCGAGTAGGCTAGCCAAGTGGACCATTGGAATGATTGAATTTGACATAGAACATAAACCTAGGACTACGATTAAGTCTCAAGTATTGGCTAACTTTACGGCTGATTTTAGTTCGGGACTATTACCTTTGGCTACCAATGAAGTAGTAATGGTGTCGGAGTTGACATAAGGAGTTTTGACCTTATTCATGGATGAAACTTCTAATGTGAAAGGTTCCGGGCTTGGCATAGTATTAACCACACCTTCGGGAGAAACCCTAAGGCAGGCATAAGAACTGTTCCTCCGACTAACAATGAAGCGAAGTATAGAGCTTTGATTGCAGGGCTCGAATTGGCCCCAGTACTGGACTCCGAGGTCATAGAAATAAAATGCAACTCCCAGTTGGTGGTAAATCAGGTCTACAGAATCTTCAAATCCAAAGAGGAATGCATGTAACAATATATAATGAAGGTTCAGGATCTATTCGCTCGGTTTTGGGAGTGGTCAATTACGCACAGGGCTATTTATCGAGTGGATTGGGCGGTTATTTACTCTTAAAAGTTTGGCTTATTGGTTATCGGCTTTTAAATATATCAATCCATTAGCCACCCCATAAGATATCGGACAGATTGGTATCGGTTTAGCTCTTATCAGGCGGTTATCGAACGGTTTATCGGCCTAATTCAATCTATATTGCTTGCATTAATTGTTTGCTAACAGCCTAGCATACAAATTCAAAAATCAAACTTTTATGTCCAATCACCTCATTCTTGAACTTCCAGTGACATACCTAAGGCAAGAATACATGCTAAAGAACGCATTCATGCAGTTGGATTGAGCCATTGCCCCTGTTAAAATCATGCTCACTACTGCAACTAAATCCATGCAAATTTTGATCCCTCTCGATCCCATCTTTTTTTCTTGTGAAAGATATGTTTATAACCAATTTTCCCGCACAACAACTAAGGGAAATCAAAGAAAAAATAGACTAGTTGCTTTTCTTCTTTGGTGGAGTGGGGGCTGGAGATTTATACATTTCCTAGGGGTGATTATTTGTCTTCTGATTACATAAAGGAATACATTGGTTAACTAATAAAGATTCATGAGCTAAGATTTCCAATAATGTGTCATTAATTTGGTGACATTAATCTGTATAGCATAAGCACTGGCTGATGACCTAACTTCTAGTAAGAGAGTAGATAACTTTGTTGACTTTGATGGATTATTTAGAAATATATATATATATATATATATATATATATATATATATATATATATATATATATATATATATATATATATATACTTAACTGGTTAACAGATTATCCGTTAAGAAAATTGAATAATCCGCCCCTAAATCGATAAGCAGTTAATAAAAAATTTCAATCTATTCCTCATCCATTAAATCGTTAACCCGATACGAATAAGACATTAAGCTTCGGTTTCAGTTTGATTTTTGGTTTCGGATTAGTTTTGAACACCCCTAATTTATGCATATCCGAGGGAAGAAAATGCAGAAGCAGATGCACTAGCTAACCATAGTCGTACAACTTCTACACTCGGTACTGGACGCAGATAGCTATTATGAGGTAAACACAACTTATTTGGTCTAGGACTGCAGAAATGAGATTATTGACTATCTCGAGCATGGGAAATTACCTGATGATCCTAAGGCATCTCGGGCACTGCGCACTAAAATTGCTCGATACAACTTCAAGGGGGGGGGGGGATTAATAGTATATAAGATCTTTCCAAGGCCCGTTGGCTCGATGTTTTGGATCCTTTGAAGCTAATTATGTTATGCAAGAAGTCCACGAAAGGATCTACGAAAATCTTTCAAGCGCGGATTCCTTAGTGTTAAAATTAATTAGGGCATGATACAATTGACCCCAGATAGAACAAGATGCTAAAGCTTATGTCCAAAAATGTGATAAATGTCAACGCTACACGCTGTTAGTATATCAACCGACAGAATTATTGCACTCAGTTTTATATTAATGAACGTTCATGAAGTCGGGAACAGATATTGTCGTACCACTGCCATCGGCCCCTGGTAAGGTAAGATTTCTTTTGATTTTAACTGACTATTTTTCTAAGTGCGTTGAAGCATATCCTTATCAGAAGATCGGCGAACGTAGATTTCCTGTGGGAGAACATAATTTGCAGATTTGGGATACCAAAAGAGATATCATGTTACAATGGGCCGCAGTTTATTAGCGCAAAGGTCCCAAAGTTTCTCGAAGACTTGAAAATCAAGAGGATTAGACCATCACCCTATAATCCGAGTGCAAACGGCTAAGCAGAATCAACGAACAAGGTGCGTATACAAAATCTCAAAAATATATTGGAAGCAACTAAAGGTAAATGGCTTGAAGAGCTACCAGGTGTACTATGAGTGTACCGTAAAATGACCAAATCAAGCACGGGGGGAAGGGGTCCTTTCTCTCTTGTGTACGGGGCATAAGACCGGATCCTGGTGGAAGTAGGGGAACCTACCTAAGGTATTTCCGGGCAAACGAAGAAGCAAACAATGAAGCAATGTTAGTCAATTTGGAGTTGCTCGATGAACGTAGGGACTTGGAGCATACAAGGATTGATAGAAAATATGAGTCCACCAAACTACTTAGAGACCAGGTCCTCTATGAGTTTCCACTGAGAATTCTAATGAAACATTATGTAAATAGAACAGGGAGTTTTTACATGGAAAAATCCTTGTTCAAGGGGATAAAAAAACACGACCTGCGCTGGTAGGATTTCAACTTCACTATGAGCAACTTTAGATTACAACCTATGCAATCTAGGAATTAAACCTCTAATAAATCACTAACTTGTAATACGCCTATTACAAGTCACTTTGCAATACACATATTGCGAAGACTTCAACTCATGACTAACTCTAGTCACGACAAAAACACTAAAGTTTATGGCTTACAAGGGGTTCCTAAATAACGCTTCTAGATAAACAAAGAAGGAATTACAGTGAAGAACAATTACAAAGTTACAACTCAACTAAGGACACACAAGATACTAGTTGTAGGAACTGGTCCGTAGTAGTGTTAAACTTTGTTCTTGATGCACTTGAGAATTGAATGCTTGATTGTCAGATGCTGGAATGCTTGAATTAATTCTCAAGCGTGCAAGTGATGTTTAATTTTCATACAACATGGATGACATCACTTCAATAATGTGATCAATTGGTAGGTCAAATGAGAAGTGACTGTTGAACTGTGCTGCACTGTTTCTGTGTACAGTGCAGGCAGTCACTTTTCAGCACTAGACAGTTGACTTTGTATTGTTGTCAGGGAAACACAAGGGTATCAGGTTCCTGTGTTGATTCTCTATCTTTTGAAGTTATAGCAAACTCAAATTAGCTGAAGTCTGTTGATTTTGAGTTGTGTACCAAGTGTGTCAGGTTCCTTATCTGGTTCTTTGACTATAAGTTTGTTAGATCATCAAAACAATGAGCTAAGGTACTGTAAACCCATCAAGGATGGCATCCCAATAGCAGCGAATAGAGAGATATTACAATCGAAGGTCCAAATTCTGTTATTTCAAAGTAGGAGACTTGGTTTTAAGAAAAGTAACTCAGAACACTTGGGAGCTCAATGCAGGGAAACTACGTCCAACATGGTAAGGCCCCTACCGGGTTGTAGCTATCACCGAGAAAGTGTCATACGAGTTAGAAAATCAATATGGAGAAACGTGTCCAAGCAATAGGAACGTGTCACACCTTAAGAGATACTATTGCTGATAAACAACGCCTGTATTGAAAGTATACTACAAAGGAAGCTTCAGCAAGAAGACCTTTAAATGAAAAGGCACACAAGTAAAGAACCACTGACCTTTAAATGAAAAGGCACACAAGTAAAGAACCACTACGGAGTGGTTAGATAGTCTTTTGCTCGATAGCAAAGTTCTTACCGGGAAGTTAAGTTTTCTGTCGAACAAAGATTACCCGACAGTTCACAAGCGCAAGACAGTGAGGGATTGTTAGATAGTCTTTGGCTCGATAGTATAAATCCCGAGGGGAAGTGAAATTTTTTGTCAAACTAAAGATTATCTAGCAATTCACTAGTGGAATCCTCGAAAGTGTAAAACTTCCAGTGTTCAAATTCGCATTTTTTCCATACTAGGGGGAATGACATGAGGATACGGAAATAACGGCTTCCACTTCGACCGAAATACAATACTTGGAAACATAGTTGTATCATTGGGACCAGGGACTGCGCGCCCAGCCCCGTAAAAACAAGTTGTACAAGTAGCTACAAGAAATGTCAATTTCTTTTTAGCACAACGAATGCTTATGTACTTTTGAAAATAGAAGGAATAAAGTAAAATCCTTTTGTTTCTATGTTGTTTCTTGTATGAACGATGAATTGAATTTATCACTTAAAAGTTAAACAAGTACTTCAAATGCTAATGTCATAATGAACAAGAGACGTCCTCTTCAAGAGCACCATAAAAATAAGAGGGCCATCTCTTATAAAAACACTCGTGTTAAAGGGTTTATTTCGGAAGAACTTATGCCCGAAATTCAAATTCTTTTGGGGGAAAACACACTTGAAATCTTGCACAACTAGACACAAACAGTAAAACTTGCGCAAATACTTAAACGAAAAAAAGACCCAAAGACAAGCTTATGCAAATATTCAAACAAAGGGACGCAAAGAAAAAAACTTATACTTGACCGAAAAAGTGTCTCTATTTACAATAAATATTCTAAACAGCACAAGTGCAAAGGTTTGAAAAAGAAAGAAAAACTAAGTTGCTACATCTCTGGACCCCGGAGAAATAGAAGCATCTACGCCCCTAGGAGAAGTGGGTAGATCCGATGCCGGTTCAATACATTGGCCTTCATCATTTTGGCCTTCAACATCATTACCTTCCAGTTCTTCTTTAGTTCCCGAGAACTCAAAGTCGGAATTAGAAGAATCGGTAGCATCAAGCTGGGCCGGAAGACCCTTTTTTGCAGCTAACTCCAGCTCACGAGCCTTAGGGATTTCGGCATAATAGTCAATGACACCCGCTTTAGACTCTACAGAGGTTTTTCACCTCACGCTATACATAGAATATATTTTTCAACAATGAGGGAAGCCGCTCGACGTTGAAGTTCTTCTTTAAGTTGGCAAACCTCAACAGAAAGTTTATCCCGCGCGGATCTCATGGATCAAAGGTAGACATCAAAATCACGGATAATGGAGTTGTAGGTTTTAATAATCTATGATCTTATTATGCTTCTCCTCCAATTGGACATACTTTTATTTAGCAGCAGCAAGCTCTTCAGCTTTGGAGTTTAAGGCCACCTCCAAATTATTCAATCTTTCAGCAGAGGCAGCCCCCGCATCGGATGCAGTTAGAACGTTATTATGGACTTCAACCTATTTGGCCATAGCTTCTTCAAATTGAGCCCTAAATGGGGAAATCTCTTGGCTAAGGGTCACTACTTCTTAATCACTTTGCTGCAACCGAGCCTCCGACTCAACAATTTTAGCACCTCGAGCTTCCCGTTTTGAGAGGCGAGCAACAGTTTGGTCCCGCTTGGACAAAAGTTAATCCTGCTGGGAGGTAAGTGCCTCCTTATCACGAATCATCATTTGAAGGCCCTCAAAAGTAATAAAGTTGGTCTGCAAAACAAGAATGCAAATTCCACACCCCTGCCATAACACAGATATAAGAAACAATAGAGAAAACAAAGACTATTGTCAGGACCCAAAAATAATCCCGTTGTGATGGCACATATCGTGGTATTAGGTAAGCCGACACGCTACTAGAACAAAATGATATTTTCAATTTTTTAAGAAAATTCCAAGCTACTTAACATAAAACCTTAATAAGGATTCAAATAAAAAAAAGCGCGAAAAAGAAAAGCCCGACTTCGGGGTGTCACTAGTCGTGAGAATCTACTATAATGTATCTGACAATATCAAGACCAACATAGTCTCAAAAGTAACTAAATACATCTAAAGGAAGATAAGAGGGAGGAAAGCAGGGTTGCGATCCCCAGACAACTACCTTGCTAATTCTGATAGACCTGCAGCTGATCAATCAACACTCGCTACCGAGTCTAGAAACGCCTGGATCTGCACGTAAGGTGCAGGGAGTAACGCGAGTACGCTAACTCAGTAAGTAACCAAAGTAAATAAAGGCTAAGTAGTAGTGACGAGCAATAAAGCATGTAAAGTTCATATCATAAAATCTCGATAAAAATACAATAGGCTTTAAAAGCAGAGTTTGAATCAAATCATTTCGTTCAAACTCAGTTCCAGTAAAATCATTTGAAGATATTTTTCAACAGTTCTCAAACAAAGGCTCAATGCAACAGTGAATAAAATGATAGAATCATAAACAACCCCTCGAGCAAAACATCACACATATGCAGCCCATCGGGCAAATCTCACAGTCACTCATATAAAGCCCTTCGGGCATACCTCACCATCACTCATATACATCTACACGGGAAAAACATCACTCAGTAGGTACCTGCGCTCACTGGGGTGTGCAGACTCCGTAGGGACTCATTCAGCCCAAGCGGTATACCAAGTCACCTCATGACATAAATCAATTAAGCCTTCAACCTCACTCAATCATGAATCATTAAAACATGATATGATGTGCAACCTGGTCCCATAAATATCCTCAAAAATCAGGCCCTCAGCCTCACTCAATCATGAATTGGTAAAATAGGATGTGGTGTGCAGCCTGATCCCATAAATATCCTCATAAATCAGGCCCTCGGCCTCACTTAGTCATAAACCTCTCAAGCCACTCAGGCTCTCAGTAAAAATAAGTACTCAGCCCAAAACAACATTTATATGCATCAAAACAGTAAAGACTGGGTTATGAAATCAGTAAGTATAACATGACTTAGTATAAATTTTCGATTAAAAATAGTGAGAGGATAGTAAGAAAAAGGCCCCTAAGGGTCCAAACAACTATGGCACAAGGCCCAAACATGGCATTCAACCCAATTTATAGAAACTCTTTCTAAAACACATAAGTATTATATAATTTCAACTAAATACGCAACTTATAGTTTCTATGGGACGGATCAAGTCACAATCCCCAATAGTGCTTGCCCACATGCCCGTCTTCTAGCATGTGCACCACCTCAAAATAGTAAAACAATATGAAATTCGGGGTTTCATACCATAAGCACTAGATTTACAATTCTTACTTAGCTCAAGCAGGCTAATTCCAATACCGAGCAAGCCAAGTGATGCTCCAAAAATGCCATCTCGCGCGTTCCAACCTTCAAACGGCTCGAAACTAACCAAAAGCAACTCAAATATATCAAACAATGCTAAAACAACCAATCCCAATCAAAAAGGTTGAATCTTTAATCAAAAGCCCAAAATTAGCTTAAAAGCCCAACCAAGGGTTGCATCGGAACCCGATAAAACTCACAAAATCTGACAACCCATTCAATTATGAGTCCAACCATACTAGTTTTATCCAATTCTGACTATGAATCAATGTTCAAAACTTAAAAATTCACTTTATGAAATTTTAAGCAAAACCCCCAAATTTTACTTTGAAATCATCAATCAAATGCCAAAAATGAAGATTGGATTCATGAAATATAACCAAAACCGAGTAGAGAATACTTACCCCAATACAGATGATGAAAATCACCTCCAAAATCACCCAAATCCGAGCTCCCAAACTCAAAATATGACCAAATGAATAAATCTTTGTTTTATATATTTTTCTGCTAACTATTCTGCCTCGCTTCTCGTGCCAAACAATACCAAACTCGCTTTTGATACCTCTAATAGATTTTTTGTGAAATTATAGTCAAGTTAGGCTCTTGAATCACTCCATTTTACCTTATATTCAAGGAGATATGTAGGTTTCAATATTTGAAAATAGTGCAGATTTTTAAATACGAATTCAGTGGCAATTTCGTAATTAATTTAAAAAATATGACAACCCAATTCTTAGTAAAATAATCACAAAATCTTCATACAATGTCCAAATTAGGCAATTCTTTTTTTTATGGCTCTGCAATTACGATAAAAATCTAATGTTTCAATAAAAACAGAAATCGGA
The DNA here is from genome assembly GCA_026770625.1 of Nicotiana glauca. Lineage (NCBI taxonomy): Eukaryota > Viridiplantae > Streptophyta > Magnoliopsida > Solanales > Solanaceae > Nicotiana > Nicotiana glauca. Next base: position 71,383 of record MU779475.1, on the reverse strand, counting down.
GTTCATTTGCTTAATATGGTACCATTTATGCTTGAAAAACAACATCGAAACGTCAAAAACGAACGCAACACAATCCAAAATTATATGAAACTCACCTGAGCCCCTCGGGACCCTGTTCAAACATACCAACATGTCCCATATCATAACACGGACATACTTGAGGCCTCAAAACACACATAACATCATCGAAACGATGAATCACACCTCAATTCGAAATCAATGAACTTGAAACTTCAAACTTCTATAGCTGATGGCGAAACCAATCATATCACGTCCGTGACCTCAAATTTTACACACAAGTTTGACATTATGGACCTACTCCAACTTCCAAAATCAGAATCCGACCCCGATATAAAAAAGTTCACTCCCGATCAAACTTTCCAAAATTCTAACTTTTGCTATTTCAAGCCAAATTCTACTACGGACCTCCAAATCACAATCCGAACGCGCTCCTAAGTCCAAAATCACCCAGAAAAGCTAACGGAGCCATCAAAAATCATATCCGAGGTCAAATTCTAAAAATTCAAAATTTGATCAAATATTTCAAATTTAAAGCTCTAGCTGAGAATCATTCTTCCAAATCAATTCTGAATAACCTAAAAACCAAACCAACAATTCTCATAAGTCATAATACTTCATACGGAGCTACTCATGCCTTCAAACAACCAAGCGAAGTGCAATTGCTCAAAACAACCGGTCGAATCGTTATATCCTCCCCCGCTTAAACATACGTTCATCCTCGAACGTTCCTAGAGTTGTTCCAAAAGCCATCAACTCCATGTGTAATATTACTATGCACATACCTGGGGGTGATCCCACGTCACCTTATCCCATATAGGTTTGATAACAGAACATGACTGAAATTTCTTAATCCAACCTAGTCCATAAATCTTAGGGCCCAATTTCCAACATCCGGAATATTTTATAAGATTAGAACCTCACATCTACACACTGTATAAGTCTGAACAAGTTGTATCAAACCGTATGTGTAACCCAAGATATAATTACATGATATACCATATAACTCAAACACTCATGGCGATAACTCCTAATCACAGTAACTGCTCAAAACAACCCAATACCGGTAATACTCTTCTTAACAAACAAAGCCTCATTCTAACACTTTCATATACTGCCAATGATGGAAGAAACATGCAAAAATTCATAACCATTCATCAGATCAACAAATCATGGAGATCCTTCTTATCCACCAAGAACTATAGCAGATTTCTAAGTCGACTTCCGATATTATCCTTCCAATCATGACGTAACCCATTCTGATAGTATTTATTCTAGATCCAATGACCTCATCTCATCCAACATTACCACTCTGATGTCATGACACATCAATACAATCCAAATCCATAACCTGTGCAATTTTTGCACCCAATAGCAACATCCAAATATACTCAAATCATGAAAAAAAAATGACTCAAACAAGAGGAATGTCCCGGAAGCTTAACAAGTACTGCCACAACGAAATACTGAAAATCCAGCACAGCCCGTAGGACCATCACACGAATCTAACACAAAGGTTCATACCTCAACATAATTTTGCTGCAATGTGTGCCCATCCAAACACTAATCCATGGCAATGATGGCATATACCTCAAGCCATGTTGCTCAAAATCAATAACCACGCGCAATTCGACATCAAGTACTTAAAGTGCATTACCATAACCATGGAGAAGCAAATGACATAACGCCATAAAAAACCCGAAAGAGCATAACCAATACACCATCCACCAAGCAACACCCGATACTCTTCCCGCTCAAATTCCGTTATAAGACCCCAATAGAACCGCACCATATATGCATATAACCAACAAATCATAAATCCTCGTAACACAGAAGAGTAGCTCATATATCACTCTAGAACACGAATAAGATCAACAATAATCGAATGGCATATCCCTTAACAATAGCAGTTCAGAGTCAACAAATTCGACCCGGTGCAGAACACACCTCTATGTTGGGCCTACCAATGAACCCCAAATCAGCTCTAGTTCCCCACGATAGATAAATAACCCTCCGAGTCTACAATGACTGAATCCCAACACATACTAACCTCTGACTAACCTTGGCTATTTTTTACGATCCACAACCACGAAACAATTTACTTATGAGAACTCCCAGTCTCCAAATCCATTGAACATACGAATCACCATCTCTGATCTCAACTCCATCACCTAAATGCCCACACTTCTACAATTACACAATCACCCCACAAGGAATACTTCTAAAATTCTTCTATGCCACAAAGCAAAATTTGAACTCCAGTGGTCGATCAAACAAGAGAGTGCCACAATACCAATGAAGTATCTATAACTCCTATACATTGCCCTTTCTAAAATGTATACTCTCATCAAGCCATACCAGTTAGTAATATCATTTACCTAATCATCTAAAACTGTCCATGCTGCCTAAGAAGTTATGACCTTCCTTTCAGAACTTAACTGTGACCTTACACATGCAAATCTCAACCCTACAAAACATATCGCATATACCATGCCATCCATGATAAATATAAGAACTTCATAATACACTCCGAGTCATAAACAACTATGTATTCAACTATCCAAGAACTTTTCATTTGATCCCATCTAGGAGAAAATCACTATACATCACATGCTCCTCACGCCAGTAGAAGATATACCTCTCTAACCGTGGTATAAACCATCAAGAACTCTCCGAATCCCATTTGCTCAAAACCCAACCGTCAGGACTGAATCCTTCTAACCCAACCAAGCTACGTAGGTCACCAAAACTCAAGAGCATTGCCATAAAAACACCTGTAGAAACTCATTACCTCATAAACACCCAAAGAACTAATCATACCCATTACCATGCCGATCTAACCTACTACCAAGTTGTCCTGTCTATCTGAGTTCCTTCTAAATTACATTCACATTTATAACTTCTCCTTGTCGTAATACCTCAATCCTCAACCCAGACTCACCATACGAGACCCTAACATAAATCACACTGCCCTTAGGCTCATAAGCCGCTGAATGCTCTCTTAAGCATCCCAAAAGCACCACAGCCGAGATACCCACTCCGAAGAGACCTTCTATGAATTTCAAATTATTTATCTTACTCTCCTGATAATGAAATGTAGAATCCACGATGATGTAGAAATACTACGAGCCTCGACACCATCTAATATAACTCTCAGCTTCTAGCCACATACAAACCCACAAAAATTCTAAATTGCCACATATAAATCTTGAATTTATTAGAACCGTTCTCAAGAGTTATCCACTCTACTCAAATCTTAATTAGACTAATCAAATGGGCCAATCGACCTGTGCCCCACTAGCAGTCCAACACCCAAGGATGTAACCCCACCTTAATGTAACCAGATAAATTTCTACTCCACGCTCATTACATCCTTCACCAATAACAACTCAAATCATTCAATAATTCTCATATACTCATAAAACCGAATACAACTCGTATACAGAAATTCCCTTTACTCGAGTCATCCTTGATATCAACCTTTGCAAGTCATAACTGATTCACCAGTATACCTCAAACTAAAACTAATATGACACTTAGTCATGCAATCAACTTATCAATACCAGACTCCCCCACTTGGCTCAAAGCCATAGATCAAAACATACAAAAACTCGCAATGCCCATACACTATTACTTCCATAATACCATAGTGAAAGTCAACTAAATTCTTCATAAGCTCATGCAACACAAACCATCTAGTATTTCAAATCATTTACAAATCTCGCATTCACCCTCGTAACAGTTAAGCCCACTCTTATAAGAGATCCAAACTCAAATTGCACACATATGTTTCTCTGGTAAAAGATCACTCCCAACAAACAACATAGGGATCACATAAATCTCAGAATACCCCGCAAGAGATAACCCACCTGCTTCGCCTCAAACTAATATCTCTTTACACCCTTCTACCATCATAAACATCACGCAATCACTTAATCTTCCTGGGTCTGAACTCATAACACAACATGAAAATCCACCTCACCCTACAATTATACTATATAAGAGGTCCTTCAATTCACCCATAGCTCGAGGCCATACACCAACTCAAGACAGACGCCAAACACCTAGTAGTCCTTGCTGCATCTCCAAAAAACTTTTCTTGTCACATTCAAACAATCTGGACACATATTGCTATCAAATCATACTCAACCTATAGCCATCCAGTCACAAATACCACCAATAAGGATACAAACGGGCATATAAGTCCCAAATGCACTTGCTCACACAATCGAAGTATCAGTGCTCAAGCTACAGTCAAAACTCGGTCTCAAGCCCTCCAGACTCGCCCAAAATCAACATGGAGAAATCACATCTCGCACCTCATCCAGGGAATCACAAGCCATCAATGCACAACTGATACCGAGCGCTCATGTGCGCACACAAATGTGTGGAAGGAATTCAAAGAGTTACGCTTCAAGCTGAATCAATACCGCACGGTAATGATTCAAGAATGTGGAATTTTTCTAAAGGTTTTGCAGCCTCTCAAAGATAAGTACAGACGTCTCCGTACCAGTACGCACGACTCTACTAAATCTGCTCATGACTCGTGAAACCTATGTAACTTAGGCTCTGATACCAACTTGTCACGACCCAAAAATAACCCAGTTGTGATGGCGCTTATTGTGGTACTAGGCAAGTCGACACACTACTAGAACAAAATGATATTTTCAATTTTTTAAGAAAATTTCAAGCTACTTAATATAAAACCTTCACAAGGATTCAAATTAAAAAAAAAAGTGCAGAAAAGAAAAGCCCGACATTGGGGTGTTACTAGTCATGAGCATCTACTATAATGTATCTAACAATATCAAGACCAACATAGTATGAAAAGTAACTAAACACATCCAAAAGAAGATAAGAGGGAGGAAATCAGGACTACGATCGCGAGGCAGCTACCTTGCTAACTTAGATAAATCTGCAACTGATCAATAAACACTCGCTATCAGGTCTAGAAATGCCTTGATTTGCGCACAAGGTGTAGGGAATAATGTGAGTACGCCTACTCAGTAAGTAACCAAAGTAAATAAAGGCTGGTCAGTAGTGACGAGAAATAAAACATGTAAAGTTCATATCATGAAATCTCAGTAAAAATACAATAGGCTTTAAAAGCAGAGTTTGAATCAAATCATTTAGTTTAAACTCAACTCTAGTAAAATCATTTGAAGATATTTTCAATAGTCCTCAAATAGAGGCTCAATGCAACAGTGAGTAAAATGATGGAATCATAAATATCCCCTAGGTAAAAACATCACTCATATACAGCTCCTCGAGAAAAACGTCACTCATATACAACCCCTCGGTCATACCTCACCATCACTCATATACATCCCCTCGGGCATACCTCATCATCACTCATATATAGCCCATCGGGAAAAATATCACTCAGTAAGTACCTGCGCTCACTGGGGGTGTGCAGACTCCGAAGGGGCTCCTTCATCCCAAGCGCTATAATAAGTCACCTTGTGTCATAAATCAATTAGGCCCTCGGCCTCACTCAATCATGAATCAGTAAAACACGCTGCGGCGTGCAGCCTGATCCTATAAATATCCTCACAAATCAGGCCCTCGGCCTCACTCAATCAAGATTTAGTAAAACATGCTGCGGCTGCAGTTCGATCCCATAAATATCCTCACAAATCAGGCCCTCGACCTCACTTAGTCATAATTCTCTCAAGCCACTCGGTCTCTCAATGAAAATAGGGTACTCATCCCAAAACAACATTTATAAGCATCAAAATAGAGTAATAAAGACTGATTTATGAAATCAGTAAGTATAACATGATTGAGTATAGATTTTTAATGAAAAATAGTGAGAGGATAGTAAGAAAAAGGCCCCTAAGGATCCAAACATGGCATTCAGCCCAATTTACAGAAATTCTTTCTAAAACACATAAGTATCATATAGTTTCAACTAAATGCGCAACTTATAGTTGCTACGGGACGGATTAAGTCACAATCCCTATCGGTGCAAGCCCACACGCCATTCACCTAGCATGCGCGCCACCTCAAAATAGTAAAACGATATGAAATCCGGGGTTTCATACCAACATGTCCCATATCATAACATGGACCTACTTGAGGCCTCAAAACACAGATAATAACATCGAAACGACGAATCACACCTCAATTCAAAATCAATGAACTTCAAAATTCAAATTTCCACAACCGATGCCGAAACCAATCATATCACGTCCGATTGACCTCAAATTTTGCACACAAGTTTGACATTATGGACCTGCTCCAACTTCCAAAATCGGAATCCGACCCCGATATAAAAAAGTTCACTCCCGATCAAACTTTCCAAAATTCTAACTTTTGCTATTTCAAGCCAAATTCTACTACGGACCTCCAAATCACAATCCGGACGCGTTCCTAAGTCCAAAATCACCCAAGAGAGCTAACAGAACCATCAAAAATCATATCCGAGGTCAAATTCTAAAAATTCAAAATTTGGTCAAACATTTCAAATTTAAAGCTCTAGCTGAGAATCATTCTTCCAAATCAATTTTGAATAACCTAAAAACCAAACCGACAATTCACATAAGTCATAATACTTCATACGGAGCTACTTATACCCTCAAACAACCAAGCGAAGTGCAATTCCTCAAAACAATCGGATGGGTCGTTACAACTATACTGTCGGTGCATTATTTATGGCATTATTCAACAAACACTCATCCTGAGTGAGCTTGTATTTTTTTCCAAATATTTCTCAGAAGCCAAGGGCTTCATATAGTTAGCAAGTTCCACCATCCAGGAAAACATATGGTATCTGGTGGAAATGAGAGGGTGACGTTTCTCCTCCTTTGGGGATCTTCTAAGGGGGTAATATAATTTTGCCCCAAGTTCCTGTGAACTGGGGACTAGGAAAGAGGGACATTCTCCTATCGGATAATCACGATCGGTGGATATGATGTAGCAGTTGCTGGTGGCAAAGGCAGAGTTTGTGAATAAGGAGATGAAACTGATGGAGTTGAAGGATGAGAAGTGGTTGCGGCAAGCACAATGCTGGCTGTTGGTTGCTCATCAACTAAAGACGATAGGAGCCTGGTACTTAGCCTCATGATACCGGGTACAGTGGCTGGGATTCAAAAACAGTAGTTGGCTTTTTCCACCGTATCATACTCCACCCAAAGTGCCGAGGCATCATCCTTGGATGGTGTAACTAATTCAACAGATTGAGCATTCTGTTGAGCGGATGAAGTTCATCACCCTCTATGTAAAGAGGCTCCCTCCTTGCTGGCTTCTCCATCATCGTTAATCACCACGATGTTTGTGGTCGGCTCGGGCGTAGGGCTCATCACCACAACTTCAGGAGTTGACTTAGGTTCAGAGCTCTTTGACTTTTTATTTTTCCCCATTCGCAGAGGAACGTCTTCTTTTTGGTTGCTTGTTCTCCGGACGGGGACTTCGAGAAGAAAAACTTGCACCAAAAATAGGACCAGAGACACCTATTTGGTAAACTCCTCATGTAGCAGCCTCGCCCATTAGTTGGATCAGCCAAAATGTCCTCCTCGGGGATGACAACTGAGCGCTGGGGTAGAATTGAATTCAACAAAGGAAAAAGGGTTAATCAACTTTATAATGAGAAAGGGAAAAACGAAATGAGTTTAACCTACCATGATTTTTGGCCTTCCACCCGTATTTAAGGGCTAGTTCCTTCCACGTATGGGTATCGGGTGTAGTAACGTCCAAAATCTTTTGGATCTATTGGTCCAAGGCTTCCAACCCACGATGGAACCCACCGAGGTTCTAAAATAAATAAAAGAAAAGGAATCAGCAACGACGTAGGGTGATCTTTAACTAGAAGAAGAGACAAATGATGAACTTTACGAGTACGGTTCCACAACTCTAGAAAGGATGAAGCCGTGATCGAAATGATGACTTTGGTGGAAATTGCAATGAACCGTTCCATCCATCCACAGTCATTGTCATCATCTATTCTAGGTAGCAGAGAATGGTGGCCACGTTTACTGAAATTCATCATTCCCCCGCGTGAAATCTTGGGGGAATAAAGGTTCATTAATCGAGCAATGGTTATCTCCTCTCTCATCCCCTGGCCCAGACACTAAAGACAAGCAACTATCCTCTACACAAAAGGACTTACTTGTGCTAGGCACACCTGGTAGCGGATGCAGAACTCCGTAATAACGGAATCAAGCTCCTCGCTCAAAAAGAATGGCCCTAAAGTGAAGGTATACCTATAAAAATAAGTGAAGCCCTTCTTGGGTAAGGTTATCCGCTTCGCCAAACCAGGAGTGTGTAAAGCCCCAGAAATATTTTGCTAGGTATTATATTCTCGTTCAACCTCTAAGGTGGACATAAAGATGTGTGTAAATTTATAAAGACATAAAATACATACTTCTTATGTTTAGAAGGTTGAATGGATGGTTATAAGAGGAGAGAAGTAAATTGGAATCAATAGGAGTTGTTTAGGAATGAAAATAACCTTATCCGCACATGACCTAAGTTTCAATGATCATATATATAAATACATAGGGAATTGAGATTTGAGTTATATATCAAAATAAATCCCTTGAAGTCTATTTCTAAAGCTTCAAATCGTTCGTCGTTCTGATATTCCTATAAAAAGTTATAGGCATTTTACTAAAGACTATCCTATCAGAAAAATGGGCCGCGTTTTGGGCGCCCAGGGAGGCGCTAGGCGTGAATCAAAATGCCAAAGTCAGAAGTAAAATTTTTAGGGCGTTTTAGTTGGTGTTGTACATGGACCGTGATGACGAAGGCATGAAATTGAAATAAAAAGGACGAGAAGAGAGAAAATAGCCTCATTCATTAAAGATTAAACCTCTCCTCTCATCCCCAAGTCATCTAAGGGTTCTCATACTACCTGAAGTGAGTTTTCAATGCGATTAGCATTAGAATACTACTTCCAAACATCAATTCTAACAATATTCAATCTCAAAATCTCTAGATCCTCAACAAGAACTCAAGTACAAGGTCTCTCCGCGAACCTAGGGTTTCATGATTTAAGGTAAGCTTCATAACGGCTTTCAACCACAATTTTATAGAGGTTTATGGTTGATATTTGTTCCTAGAAACTACTACAAAAACTTAGATTATTGATGAACCCTAGAAGGAAAGAGAAATCAGACCTAAGGTTTTTAAATTTTGGAAATTTGTAAACTTATAGTATTGATTTTTAAATTAACTATGTATAGATTTGTTTGGTGAGTTGAGCCTATTGGATTGGAGCTAACAAAGGTATTCAATTGCAAGGAATCAAGGTGAGTATAGACAATATTTTTACTAAATTTGTCTTCACACAAAGATCATGCCATAAGTTATTGTTAAACTGTATAGGGTGTTAATATGTGCTCTGAATAGAATGAGTGGACTCATATCTATTAGAATTGTAGAAAAGATCTTAGATGATTATCATGGTTAATATCTCAAGAATAGTATGTTGTTCCATAAATCGTGTCTCATGCATTCATGACCAGCTATGTTTTTTAATGTATAGACTATATTGAAAATTTCTTTTACATAATTTTATGGAACTGTTTTGATGAGAACTATGAAGATATATCATTGTTTTAAATTTTGTGATGCAAGAATTTCTCGGAAGAACATTTTGGGAGTCTTCTTAGATCTCTGAGAAGGTTTAGTAGCCTCTAGTGATTTATGTTACCCCGAAACTACTCGCGCCAGAGTAGGAGATTAGTGTACCATTAGTTCGGGCACTATGATAGAAGTGCCCTGGTAAGGCCCAAGAACACGAGCATGCTAGAACCTTGAACTGTGAGTCACCACATGAATGAGTTCCAGGCGATCGGGATGGAATCGTCCACCATACTGATCATATGGTGACATTTTCAGAATTAGAAAAATGTCAGAATCAATGGAACTCTCTAAAAAAGAAAAGAAAAAAATGCTTTGGAAAATTTACAAGGATTATTTCAAGAAAGTTTATTTACCTATCTATTTGAATTTTTTTTATTAATTTTTTCAGAAAAGAAGAGAAAAGAAAGAAGAGAATTTTTATGAATGAAAACGTTATACTAGATATATGTGTTGTTTGTTTCAACTCTTCATCAAAAGCTTTTAGAATTTTCTTATATCATGCATACATACTTCTTTCAGAGTCTCGTTACAGCTTTAGTGGGAGGATTGCTTTACTGACTTAGTACCATTGTAGTGTACTGACGTTCTCTTCATGGGAACCTACATTGACCTATGTCAATGTAGGCACTAGGGGTGTACATTCGAATCGGTTTATCGATAAATCGAATCGATTATTTGTTATCGATTTATCGATATCGGTTTATCGATTTATCGATTTTGATTCGATTTTAAAATTTTTCTTATCGAGTTATCGATTTCGATTTCGATTTCGATTTCGATTTCGACTTCGATTTTTCCTCTTCGGTTTATCGGTTTATAGATAAACCGATAAGATATATTAAAAAAGACAAATATACCCTTATTTTATAATACTATTACTACCCTTTCCTTCACTTAACCCTAATACCCTATTATTTCCTTCAACACCGCTTGCCCGCTTCTCTTCAGTCTTCAGTGAGTGTGAGTTTTCACTTTAGCGTTTTCTTTCAAATCGCCACTCGCCACCATAGAATCGAGATCTGGTATGTCGGAAAGACAGTCTCTGTTAATTATCGTTGTTTCCGGTACTCCTAATTTCTTTTCGGAAAACACTTGCTGGTGCTCTGATAGTTTTTGTTTCATATGATGCTTTTTGTTTTCTTCGTTAGTTTGTTGTCCCAAGCATGTATGAATATGTAGCTTGTATTTCGTCTGGGAATAGCAAATTGTGTAGCTAATCCAATTGTTTAATACTTTAATGGATTACTCTCAATGTGAATCATGTTGAATATATGCACTTTGCTTCTTAAAGGAAGGAAGCACTTGGAGAAACTTCAAGAAACAGTGGTTTAATTTAGGGGATGTACTGTTGAAGCAAGCAACTTTGTTTTATTATTAATACTAAAAGTGTCACGACCCAAAATCTACCATGGTCGTGATGGCGCCTATCGTGTTACAAGGCAAGCCTATTCCCAAAATATTACTACTAAATCGATAATAAGAATTTAATAAAATATTTTCAACATTTGAATTTCTCATAAACTAAATCAACTCCAAATATAATTAATATAAAATACG
>MU779475.1:43969-58591 GCA_026770625.1 Nicotiana glauca | reverse complement strand
GAATTCCACAATAAAAACTACAAAAATAAGCCAAAAATCCGAAATCGGCCAAAACCCGGCCCCCGGGCCCACATCTCAGAATCGGTCAAAAATAGCAAAATAATAATCCTCGTCCTCTCCTGAGTCTAACCATATAAAATTTGTCAAAATCGGACTCCGTTGGTCCCTCAAATCCTCACTTAAAACTCTCCAAAACTCAAACCCTAACTCCCTCAATTTAACTTTGAAATCATCCAAAAAAATCCGAAAAATGAAGATGGATTCATGAAATATAATCAAAACCGAGTAGAGAATACTTACCCCAATCCATATGATGAAAATCGCCTCCAAAATCACCCAAATTCGAGCTCCCCAACTCAAAATATAATCGAAAGAACAAACCCTAGTTTTATATTTTTTTTTCTGCCAGTTATTCTGCCTTGTTTCTTGTGCCAAACAATTCTGAAACTCATATTTTATACCTCCAATAGATATTTTGTGAAATTCTAATCAAGTTAGGCTTTTGAATCACTCAATTTGACCTTATAATGAATGAGATATGTAGGTTTTAATATTTGCAAATAGTGCAAATTTTTAAATACGCTGCTAGTAATTACGCTGCTAGTGTCAATTTCGTAATTACTTTGAAAAATCTGACAACCTAATTTTTAGTAAAATGACCATAAAATCCTCATACAATATCCAAATTTAATGATTCTTTTTGCTACAGGTCCCTAATTACGATACCGATCTAATGCTTCAATCAAAAACGAAATCGGAGCTTATTTGTTCAATATGATATCATTTATACTTGAAGAAACGACGTCGAAACATAAGAAAAACAAGCACAACACAATCCAAACCTATTCAAAACTCACCATAGGTACTCGGGACCTTAACCAATAATTCCAAAAAATCATATATCACTACCCGAACTTAGTCAAACCTCCAGAACACCCAAAACCACACCAAAATACCAAATCAACCTCGAATTCAAGCCTAAGAACTTCTAAACTTTCAATTTTTGCCAATTCAAGCCTAATTCTACCACGGACCTCCAAATTATATTCCTGACATACTCCTAAGTCTAAAATCAACCAACGAAGCTAATCGAATCATAAAAATCCAAATCCAAATTTGTTTACTCATAAGTCAACTTCCAGTTGACTTTTCTAACTTAGCTTTCTAACTAAGAGACTAAATGATCATTTCACTCCAAAACTACTCCAAACCCAAACCTACCAACTTGATACAACTCAACACAGCTGAATAACACAATAAAAAAAATAAAAATGAGAGAAAAGGGGCTACAAATCTTAGAACGACTAACCGGGTCGTTACAAAAAGTTAGTTGCTTAATCACTGGGAAGAAAATAAAGGAAAAATTGTGAGAAATTAGAGCTTAGAGCTTCTAATTTGAACCTGGTTTTTATTTCTTCATATATGTTTTATAATGTTGTTCTTTCTGCTTAACCTTAAACTTCTTTGTTCAGAATTGATAAGTTTTCCGATGGAAAGATTTGTTCTCCACTGGTTATAGTCGTTTCCCACTACTCCAAGAATCTCATTGTCGAGTGAATAGCTATGAATAGCTTCAGCTATTTTGACATTGCAATTTTGACACTGAAGCAGATATATGAATTTCGTATGTGTAAGAAACTTGTTTAAATTGATTTCTTTCCAGCCATAATTTGCAGGTCAAGAGCGAGGAGTGTTGACTTCGTCTTGCTTTGAACCTTTGCTTCATTCAACTCGCTTAAGACTGTAAGTTACATTCTTCATTCACTTCATATGGCTGAAAATGATAAAATTGATCAAGTGGTTGATGAAAGTAGAGGTTCGTCTTGCTTTGCACCTCTGGAACTATGCTTTGGAAATACTGTTTGTTTTGTTAAACTAGTATTGTTTTGTGCCATCTGGAGCTATGTATGTTTGTTTAAATTGCAACTTTTTCAGAGAAAATAGTGACTGTTTATTGTGATAATTTGAAGTCGTGATAAATGTTAAACCTGAGTTTCAAAGCTGGATCCATGCCAATCTTCTTGATCACGGTCTGGAACGGAAAAAGGCAGAGGACTTCTCTTATCTCTTTTTACTTTTACAAGTCAAAATGATTCCATTGATATCCACCATACAGTGGTGAATGAACGATAAGCTTCAGGTGAAAAAACGGAAACATTGTGACCTCTGGAACTATGCTTTGAATGAAGTCAATAAACTATGTTTTGGATTACTGCTAACTCGCAGCTTAAATTACCATAAGTTCTTATTGGTGTTATCGATAACTGAATCGATAAGCCCCAAAAATCGATAAATCGAAATCGAAAAAATCGAAACCTTATTGAAACGATAACGATAAGAATATGTACAAATCGATAATCGATAAGTAATTATAGATAACGGTCAAAATCGAATCGATAAATCGAATGCACACCCCTAGTAGGCACATATTTTGCAGGTAAGCATGCTACGAGCTAGGATATTCTCCTCCCATTACCAGAAGATTTGGCGAGCTCCATTTTCATTCGTGGAGATTATTGATCCTAGAACTTTTTCTTATTATTTCACTATTTCTTAGAGGCTTCGTATACATAGTCAAAATAGAGTCATGGGTTTATTTTCAATGTATTCAAGATAATATAATGAATTTCTTTTCAGAATATTACTTCATTTGAAGATTCAGAAAAGTATTTACTTTAAATCATATCGATTGTGTTGAGATGCATTACATAACAGAAATAGTACAAAATAAAAAATCCAAGATGGTTTGCTCGGTCAAGTTAAAGCACCGAGTGCCAGTTATGACTTGGTTAGAAATTGGGTCGTGACAGAGCGATAACGTCTAAATCTTGGCAATGATAGTCTTTCTTCACACTAGGAATGCTGGAAGGACGGATGGAAGAAGGGTACACGCCAAAGACCCACGTACGAGGGTTAGTGAAAGGAAAATTTTCTTCGAAGTTTTTAGTTCTTAAAGACTTCTTGGGATGATGGTTTTCACCGTAGTAGGAGCAGCCTCATGTCTTTACCTTTGTTCTTTGAGGAACTATGGTTTTTAGAAGAAGAAGCTATTTTCATCATAAAGGAAAGAAGAGTTTCTCTGAAGAAGAAGAAGGCTAAAGAAAGGATGAAGACAAATTGCAAGTTGAGTAAAGAGAGTTTGAGGAACTAGGAAGTGTTAAGGAAGAAATTTGATGCGTATAAGTAAAGGAATAGGCGGCTAAAATCATGGCCATAATTACCTCGATAACCAGCAAAAGTGATGCGGAATCGCAGGATAACGCGTGTTCGGAGCATTAAATGCAGAGAGAAGTGCATCTAATCAAGCATCAAAAACTTTTCAGATTGCATCAGAGAATTTTCCGCCAAGAAAGGTTTCTCTACCAACTTCCTGGTGACACAAAGCTATGCCACCGGAAAGCAGGGGGACTATCTCTATGGGGTAAAATATGTTCATATTTGATGATCGCATGAGAAAGCGACACGTGGAGCCGAAGACAGAAGACAATCGGACCCTAAGGCAATGGTCTCGGTTGTCATCGGAGAGAATGTTATTCACAAAAATAAAATAAATGCCTGCCATCCGGTTGCACTCAATGAGGAATATTCTGTAGCCTTAAGTGCATGATCCGTTATAGAGAATATGGCACTTACTACTCACCGTTATACATTCTTCAATGGTCCTCATAATTGTCATTTATGAGGGGCTTGATCCTAGGACCTTATTCTCTAGGTGTAACTATAAATAGTGAGTTCAACCATCATTGTAAAGAGGATGAATTTTCTGACAAGCATACACTATATTCTATCAAAAGCTCAATAACATCTTAGTTTCTTGCGTATATATATTCTTCTTACTACCCCAGAAGCTCTGCATCCGGGACTAAGATACCTGCCGTCTTATTTCAATTTCAAGGCTAAGTCTTACATTTTTGTCTAATTCGTCTATTATTTTTGAATCAAATCGATTCACTTATATATAAACCACATATAAATTCAACTGTATCGTTTATCGAGTAAACAATACTCCTACGTATATTATCAAAAGAGGGGTTACACACTTACACTATACTCATTAAACTACGATATTGCTAACCACCTACCTATATGGCTATATGGATACTGCTATATGTGCTGGACTCCATTAACTATGATCAAGATATAATATTATTGTACCAATCATTAGAGTCGGCGGACGGCCGATGATCGAATCCAGGCCATTTTTATGCTTCCCTTCAATTTTTTTGAAAAACTAAAACAAACTCTATTTTAAAAACATACAGATCCATAGATACCATATCTGAACAAGATTTTATTCTTCTTTGAAATATGTAATTTATTCTAGAGTCGTTGGAACTCTGTTGTCTTGTAGAAATAGTCAGAACATGTAAAGTTCAAACCATAAGACACTATAGTTCTCTTTATTTAGTCTTACGTTGTTTTTTAAAAAAGTAAAATTAAGGGAAATTATATAAGTAATCTTAGACCCGGCCCCTTTTGTCCATAATTGTTTTTTCAAAAATATATGTGTCCATAAAATTTTGCAAGTTTTTGAATTTTTTTCTGAAAATGAGTTTTCGAAAAACAAAAATTGGTTTCGAGTCTTTAACCACTTTTTGAATTTTCAGAATTTTTTCTCACTCGCAAAACTGTAATATTTTTTCAAGTTGAAATGTATGTCGAAATATAATTAAAATTTTAAATATCATTTTTCAACTTAACAGCATCTATTACTTTTTTATAACATTATAATTTTTATTTCCAAAAGCCCATTTAAACTTGTCCGATAAAATTATTTTCACATCTTAAAGACCTACCACCCTTATTCTCGTTTAAATTGACAGATATTTGTCAATACCAAGCTTGTATCACGGGTTAAGTTAGCAGAAATTCCTGTACAATATAAAAGGCTTGTTTAGTTAAGTCAACATGTAGGGAGTAAATTCAGTGAAAGAAATATTTAACGACGGGCAAATAAATTGCGACGAGTATTATTAGTCAATAATGACTGTTTCATTTTTGTGTGTCATTAAGAGGGAAACACAAAAGTAAATATACCATTGTATATTTGTATGATAATGCACCAAGAGTTGCACCAATCACGGGATGTACCAGAAAAACATTCAGTCTCCAAGTAACAATTTTTTCCGGGAAACTTACAGAAATGTCCCGTATTATTTTTAACTTACCAACCTCTAATCAATATTCCAAAAATCAAAACAAATAAGGAATTTTTTTAATAGGTATAGTCGAAATTCATTGAAAACATATAGATAAGTCAATATACAAAATTTGAGGAAGATTGAAAGTGATTTGGACTGGTTTTGTATCAAAATTCATAATTAAATCGATGTCAAAAAATTCTTCTGTGACACATGTATCAAACATGTATCACACATGTATCTCACACACAGATATACATGGATATACATGTGATACACAATCGATACAAATATGATACATATGGGATACACAGTGTGATACACGTATCATTATTTTTCATATTCAGTTTTTACTTCGAATTTTCAATTCAAACCACCTCAAAATTTCACCAAATCATCCCAAAACTGAGATTCAAGTTCCTTAAGATATACCCAATCTATTCTAATAGCACCCACTCAAAAGAAAGTAAAAATTTGATATTTTTTTGCTACAAATAGCTAATTGGCCATTTTGGCTAATATTAGTAATATTTTATCAATTGGCCAATTTTTATAATGAGCTACTTCTAAATGGTCATAGCTGGTAATTTTCCTTGTTTAAAGTGTTTTATATTGCTGCACTGCTTCTAAAAGAAATTTATGCAATAAATATAGATGATAATTTTTAGAGAAATGCAAAATATTTAGATATTCTAAAATGAAGAATTAACCCAAATAGCTGAAAGTATAATATATGCATAATTTATGTATTTTATATATATAATTATATATAATCAATATATAAACTATGTATATGGCTAAAATAAGTAAATAATGAATATGATTGACCAAATCATTTACATCGATATTAAGTTGTGACTTATGACTTTTTTTAATCTCTTTGTCATGCACTTATGACTAGAGGTGTACATAGGTCGGGTTGGTTCGGATTTTATAATTACCAAACCAAATCAATTGTGTCGGATTATTAAATCTAAAGACCAAACCAAACCAATAAACTCGGGTTTTTCACTCTCGGATTTTCTCGAATTTTTTCGGATTTTCGGGTTATTCGGGTAAAATCATCGTAGAACAAAACATATAAAATTGTGCTTAAAATATTTCTTTAATCCAAGTAAGATACAACTATATAAAATATTTCCTAAAAAATAATACAAAATATGAAATGTGTCATGGCAGTATCCTAAAATATTCAATAATAAAGACAATAAAATTATGTAATATAAATATTGCTAATTTAAAAGTCAAAATAAAAATAAACATAATCTAAAAGTAGCAAGTCATGATAAAATAAGTAGACTAATAAGGGAGTATTATTTACATGACTAAACGCAAAAGAAAAAATAAAAATAGGTTATGCATTTTTATCTAAATTATTACAAAATAAAAAATTGATATTCAATAAATTCTCGTTCGTAGTATTGAATTGAATTGTTAGCATTAATATTGATTTGATTTTGGTTTGGATTTTTGTTAGCATTACTTAATTTACTAATGTTAATGGCTATAAAACTTATTGGAACATTCAAAAGTTCTGAGTGCAACCTTGAAATAATACCTTAAAAGATAAAATTATGAATATTTTTACGAAATATTCATAAATTACATCACAATAAGTATATTTATATATAAAATTTGTATAAATTTAATGTCGGGTTGGTTTAGTTTCGGTTTGACTTTCTTTAGTTAAAACCAAATCAAACCATTATGGTCGAATTTTTTTTTTCCAATATCAAACCAAATCAAATCAAACCATAGTCGGGTTTTTTTTCTTGGTTTGACTCGGATTATCGGGTTGGTGCGGTTTGTCGGTTTCCTTTGTACACCCCTACTTATGACCATTGCTCTGCACGTGCTATCTACGTTCAATTCAAATAATTCAAGAAGCTGGCGTGAAGAGTGACACTCCGTAGGATCGGACAGTACCTACATTTGAACTGACAACGTCAGTTAACCACGTGTTTAATCTTGGATTTACTACGTACATAGTCGCTTGATACGAGTCTGGAACCGAAATGTTATTTTTTGAACTAAAAATACTTTTTTAAGTTAAAAAAAACTTAGTTATCAAAATATGTAAAATGCGGGTTTGAACCGTATTTTACCTTAACGGTCATTTGGGACGTTAAGATAAAATGCGATTCAATACCGTGTTTTACAAAAACGCGGTTTAATCTATTGCCGCGGTTCACAACCGCGTTTTCTATCCTTTTCATTTGAGCATAGTCTTGCCTTGCGCATTTAACTTACAGTCACGTCAACCTTCTTTTTCATTCGAATTTTCTAAGTTAAACATTTTAGTTTTATTCATAAATTCAAACATAATGTGTTTAAATCTTTTGAAAAAAAACAATATTTGTGAAAAATACGCAAAAAATAATATAAGTTACAATAATTAATAATCTAAAACGTTTAAAACTATATTTTGAAAATTAACATTAAGAAAAAATAAAATATACGAATATATTATAAAAACAATAAATAAAATAATACTTATTAAGTTATTTTATTTATAAATATAATACATAGTTAAAAATATACTAAATAGTATATAATATATAAAGTATTACATAAATATGAAGCTTTATATAATATCAAGGGCATAATAGATTTTTTAAGTAAAAACCTAACTTTTGTGATTACTCGAGCAAAGTAAAATAATTTTTGTGTAACAAAAGAAAGAAAAGTGACTTCTGTGTAACGAATACAAAGTTTCCATCAAATTAAACTTAAGATGCATATATGACCATTCTATCTGCAGTCCTAAACACGCTTAACCATTTAATGTTAGCGGCCATAGCCATTAACGAGAGAGAAAGAGAGAAGATTGAGAAAGATGAAGAACAGATGGAGTAAAATTGGAAATGCAAATCGTGTGTTTTCTATTCACTCAACACTGTATATGTACAGTAAATTAACGAACAACTAACCACCTAACCGTAACTAAGTTTTAAGTTTTAACTATCTAACTACATATTTGACAACCTAACTCCAGTTAAGTTTACTTGCTAACTAAGGTTAGTTATCACCTTGTGTCTAGTCTAGCCAACATTTAATTAGCCAAATTAATGAATGATTACAATTTGATCTTTTTCACGAGTCTCTTCTCCACAAAGTAATGCAATACAACAATAACGAAGCGAGGAATTCCGAACTTAAAAGAAGTTAAATTTTTCGAAAAAGGATGATACAATATAGCTTCGCCTAATTATGCATCAAACATTCTATAAAGCAGCCATTCTCAATTTTTTCGCAAGTTGTTTCTGGTTTGGAGATTCCCAAGATTGTCTAATACCTTTTGAGGATTATAGTACAAAACCGTTAGAAAACTTTCCAATAATATAAATTAAACTTTAGAAAGAATTATGGATCTAATCACTTGGCCCAGGAGCCCAACTAAAAATGGTATAGGTTTGAAGTATTTACCTGATTTGACCCAGATTATATATAATTTGAAAGAAAATTTTCAGTCTTCAACCCATTATTAAAGACATATTTCTAGGGTTTTTTTTCGTTTCTTCTTTCTTCTTTCCCAGCATACTCAATCTCTCTTCACTCGCCTCTCTCTTCGTTCTTCCTAAAAATTACATAATCTTTTTGTACACACTCGTGATAATTGCTTTTGAGCACTCAAGTGAAGAAACAAAAATAAATACTATAATATTTTAGTAATTTTTGTGCTTTATACAGGTGTGCACAATGGCTCTTTAATCCTCGCATTCTATGTCAATTAGATTTCGATTTTTGAGTTAATTGACAAGAAGAGATTAAGGAACCACAATAAAATTTGGCATATCAGTCCAAACACTATCAGATTTGGCCTAAACCTATCAGATCTTTCATAAAAGAACATCTCCGGCGACCTCGTCTCATATTTTCTTATTTCTCTTTGTTTTTGTTTCATCCTTTGCTACTGGTGAAGCCTAGATTTTGAATGCCAAACCTCGCCGAAAAAATTCAACGCCAGCAACCATCGAAAACTGTAATATGGTGATGGACATAAGGTGTTTTCTAGTGTAAATTTGTATAGGTAGTGTTTACACATGCTTATACATTATTGTATAAATATGTATAAGTGTGTATATCCGCGTACAATATTGTATAAATTATCTTTATTCCTAATGTATAAGTGTGTATATACATTGTACGTGTATAAATAGGCATCCATGGATGTTTGACACTTTCATCTTTTTTTCTTCTTTTTTGTCTTATTTTTCTGATATACGCTATTAGAGATTGTATATAAAAGTTTATACAAAGTTATACATCATTATACATATAATGCACATGTGCAGTTAAATCTAAAATTAAAATTTATATGTTCAATCTATGTATAAATCGATTTTTTTTTTGTTGATTTATTTGCCATATCATGAACGTGCAATAATTTTTTCAATTTTTTATTTTTTATTTATGCTATTTGGAACTTAGAAAAGAAGAAAATTTAAGGTTTTCAAGTTGCATTATATATGAATTTGAATTTTTTTGTAGCTGGAATATGAATATATACAAACTTGGGGAAGAAGAATAAAAAATTATCGAATTTTTGTGCTTGAAGATCTTCAGAATAAAAAAAATGCTTATTTTTCAAACTTTGGCCCATTATTAATAGGCTGCAGATTTGCAATGTTGTAACTGGGTTATTCTGCTGCAATATATATGGATGGATTGTATTTTTGTGTAATTCTCCCTAAATTTTAAAGTCTAGTGGTTGTTAATATGTCAGCATCATGTTCATCACCATATGACTATGAAACTCAATATAAATATTACTTCTTCCGTTCACTTACTTGTTTAATATTCTAAAATTAGACTTTCACTTTTACTTGTCACTTTTAGCATATCTAGAGAAGATAATTTTTTTTTCCTGTTATACCCACAATATTAATTACTCATTTCAAATTATTTTCTCAAATTCATTAAAAATATGCATCAATTAATATAAGTATCATGGTAAATTATGCACTTCATTTATTATTTTTTAAGAAGTATACAAAGACAAGTAAATGATTTTTTTTAAAATGATGATTCAAATAGTCAACTTGACGAATAATCCAAGAAAATGCGATAATCTTTTGAAAATGATGATTTAAATAGTCAACTTGACGAATTTACGGTGAATTAAGGGTGCACAGTTATCTGTCTTGATCTTCTTATTAATGTGCATATGCACATGGAGGGGTCATCAATTTAATAATTTAACTAAAATTGATACTGTTAATACCAAGTCTCAAAACTATATATCCATTTTGTATGGCAGCTATCTGTGAGATTGAATTATTAGGATTTTAGAACTGTTCCTATCGACACTAAGCTCCTCGTAATGAAATGACGGTTTAAAATAAATTACAGTTCTTCCCTCTTCGACTTCGTTGTTGTTGTTGGAGTCACCTAGTTTTTAAAGAACCATTCCCTAACACTTCTTGCATGCCTTTTAATTTCTTTCATTGTAGAGATCGGGATAAGAAGAAAGAAATAAAATATATATTTTTTTATTTATCTACTATTAAAGGTAGCAAAGGAGTCATATATTTCACTGCTTGATAGGGGAAGAATATCCCTCTATAAATACATGTTATACGAGAGATTTAATAGGAGAGGGACTCTATGAGATGTAGCTTATCTCCATGAGATGTAGCTTATCCCTAACCAACTATATACAATATTTATTTAATAGTTAAACTATATTTATCGAATCCCTAATACTACTTAGTGAGTATTATATAACTCAGTAACTCACATAAAAAAAAGTTGTTGTATTTGTTGTATTTACTGTTGATATGCGATGGTTTAATTTTCTCTCACCAAATAGTGTTTACTCAGAAACATGCAAAAAAACAAACATGACAAGTAAAAATAGAACGTATGTACGTGTAAAATCGGGGGAAGAGGCTTCCCCCGATTCGCCGATGAGGAAACATAAGGGAAGCACGACTCGACACGATTGCAAGCGAGGCCGAAAGACCCCGCAGATCAGAGCCTTGGGGGGGGTCGAATAATACGTCGGGAGCCGGGCATGGTCAAACATGGGAAGGATTAAGCTCGAGCGAAACGTTGAATCGAGGTTAAAAGGAAGACGGTTAGAAAGGACGAACGAGGAGCCGAAATATCCGCCATCAACCGGATATTGTGGCGAGGATCACGCCCCATATTAATTGCGGATTGTGTCTTACTGCGAAAAAGGAAAAATAAAATTTTTACCTTGTTTAGACTTGTACTAGGATTGAAACTCTCCTACTATGTAAAGAAGAGAATCTTTTTATTTTTTCACTACAGTGTGACATGCAAATCAAAGAGATAAGAATTTATTTTGGCCTTCTAGCTATCATTCAAAGTGTTCTTCATTTGTTCTCTTCTTTATTCGTGACCGAGCTTGTATCGAGGGTCCAAACGATGACGAATTACACAGTTCAACCAAGGATCAGGATTGATCATCACATTGAGATTGGTTTAATCATTTATATTATCTTTAGCTTATCTATATGTTGTTCTTAATCATTCGTATTGAATTAAAACAAATATCCTTTAAACCGCATATTAATTTAATTATTACTCATTTTTAGCTCTTTTTCCTCGTTCTTGAGCCTCTTGGCCTCTTCAATCTCAGCAGAAAGATCAAAACCCCAGGCGTGAATCTCCTTGAGGGTCTCTCTCTGGGATAGCCACTTTACATACTCAGCCTTTTTTATTAAGTGAGCTTTGACTATTTCCACATATGTCTTGTATTTGGCCACCATTTCCTTAACCTCGGAGGAATCGATCGAGGTTGCTTCTAACTTGGACATCAGCACGGTATTTTCTCGACCGAGATCATCCCGCACCTGAACCCAGTTATGCTCGAAGCTTTTCATTTAGCTGAGATTACTTGTCAGCCTTATCCTTCGCCACCCGAAGCTGATCCTTGACTAATGCCAACTCTTCTTTTGTAGCCTCCTTTTTCGAGGCCAGAAGGTCCATCCTTCTCTTAAGCATCTTGGCCGAAGCATTGAGCTCGTTCATCTCGGCCCAGAGTTGGTCAATAAGGTATATATTCTCTTTGACATGCGAAGTTGTGTTATTAGTCACTACGCATGACCTCTCGTTTTTAACATAAAAAATCCTTACCTTCTCGACTAGGTCGGCATGCTCCCGTTTCAAGGACCGAGCCTCCTTTTTTAGCTTTTTCCAGCTCGGCTCGAAGAATAGGGAGGTCCTTGAGGGCCTCGCCTTTTTTCTAATTAAGAGCCTTATACATGTCCTTCTGCCGGACTTGCTCTTT
Organism: Nicotiana glauca; assembly: GCA_026770625.1. Lineage (NCBI taxonomy): Eukaryota > Viridiplantae > Streptophyta > Magnoliopsida > Solanales > Solanaceae > Nicotiana > Nicotiana glauca. The sequence goes on along the minus strand of MU779475.1, from coordinate 46,192 downwards.
GAGCACGAACTCGAGCTGGTTGATTTCCATAGGTGACTGAAGGAAGCTTTCATGGTGGAGCACTGAAGCCTAAAAAAACAAACGATAAGATCATGAGGGCATATTTAAATTAAATAAGATGCACGAAGGGCAAAAGGAAGGGGAAAATTACCATGTTCAGTGCCTTTTGTGCCTCGTTGAAAAGGCTCGATGTGCGCACTTCGTCCATCTTCTACTAGTCCTCTTTGGTCACCAAGCAAAGAAGATAGATGGCCATGCCCACCAGAGCAGACAACACTCAGGTGTCCATCAGGATAGCAAACACGACCGTTCATTTACCGTCGGGATCCTCGCTCAGTGTAGGGAAATACTCCGCGAGCTTCGGGCTCGAGCACGACTCTCCTGCTCCCGAAAACACATCCTTTTTTGGGATCTCCAAGTGACCAAACCTGGAATAATCATCCAGCGCGCCCATGTCCACACTGTCGAAGAACATATTAAGGGCCTCGTCTACGGCCCGTGCCATCCTACGGCTTCTCCTTGACGGCCTGATCCTCATCGAACATGGACTTTGTATGAGATGGTGATTCCACAAAATCAATGACACCGACTATAACCCTCGGGACAGGGATAGTTTCTCGGGAAGCTGTAGCCTCTGATTTTCCTTTTGGTTCCTGGGCTAAAGAAATACCGTCCTCTTGGCAACTACCTTCAATTGCCGCATGTTCCTCCTCATCAACAGTCGGCCCATGGGCTACGAATTCTAGGTCGTCATCTTCTGGGTAATCCCTGAGCCTGTAGAGAGAGTAAGAGACCGGTAACCTGGCCTGGGTACTCTTCTTGTTGCTTTTCCAGACCTGGATCATTACCCTTTTCTTCTTGACTTCGACATCCGGGGAGCCAAAACATTTCCTCTTTTTCTTCTCTTTCTCCTTCTGTGCAGCAGCTATGGGCTGTCCCGAAGCGAAGGGTTTAGTAAGTGAGGACAAAGCCTCATCCTCGTCTAATGTTCGAAGCTCAGTGGTCTATGGGAAACCTATAAAAGAAAAGAAGTTAGAAGAATTAAAGGTTGTTAGATCTGAAAATAATACATTTTTTCTTTGTATAGGAACTCATAGATAGCATTCCAGATTGAAGGAGTCAATCAGAGAAGATAAAGGAACTCATGGATATCATTCAAGATTGAAGAAATCAATAAGAGAAAATCAAGGAAAGCATCCAAGATTAAAGGAATCAACGATAGTGTCCAATATTGACAGAATCAATTAAGGCTAGACTGAAGGAATCAAATCAATCAAGAGTATCGAAGATCTTGCAAGATAATCAATCAAGTATACTAAATCTGGAAGGATCAAGATTCACCGAAGGATATACGGCACCATCAAGTCACGTATAAGGGAAGTCATTAAAGCCTCTCGTCAAGACAAAGCCGTTGCTGAATAATCTTATCCTTGGAAAGAATCAATTTCTTTCCAAGGATCAAATCTCTTCAAAAATCAAGCCTCTCTCAAAGTATTTAAACTTGTATCTGTACCATAGCACATATACTTTAATCGAACCAAATATCTTCCCTTTATTCTACTACAAACAAATATTGTAGCTCTAATATATCTGATGTGTAACAAGTTAGAGAAGAAAGGGAGAACAACACCGTTGAAGCATTTTATAAAAGAGAAATGAGTGACATAAGAACTGAGCTATCATTGTAGATCAAACCATTCAGTGTGTACTCGAGAAACTCATTCACTGAAAGAGAACTCCCTTGCAACCAACTGCACTAGGATTCACATTGAATTCGAACCAGTATAAAAATTTTGGCATCTTTAATTCTTGCATTTAATTTTTGTATCTTAAATTCTTTCCTTACTATTATCAAGTTATTATATCTAGTCGACTAATTAGAATACTCGTCAACCGGTAGCGATTAAAGTATATGTGCTATGGTACAGATACAAGTTTAAATACTTTGAGAGAGGCTTGATTTTTGAAGAGATTTGATCCTTGGAAAGAAATTGATTCTTTCCAAGGATAAGATTATTCAGCAACGGCTTTGTCTTGACGAGAGGCTTTAATGACTTCCCTTATACGTGACTTGATGGTGCCGTATATCCTTCGGTGAATCTTGATCCTTCCAGATTTAGTATACTTGATTGATTATCTTGCAAGATCTTCGATACTCTTGATTGATTTGATTCCTTCAGTCTAGCCTTAATTGATTCTGTCAATATTGGACACTATCGTTGA
>MU779475.1:0-43645 GCA_026770625.1 Nicotiana glauca | reverse complement strand
TAATTTTAAAATAAACAATTCCCCCCCCCCCCCCCCACTTCTTGTACTTTCAATTGGTATTAGAGCAAGGCTCACATTTTTCTTTTGCTTAACAGATGGTGAGAAAAGATCATGGAAAATTAAGTTATTATAGGAGAACTCTTCCAAGAAGGAACTTCGCAAGTAAGGACACCAATGGACAACATTTCTCTCATTGGAAAGTGTGTATGGAAAATATACGCAAAGGCTTATGATGTTAAAGTCTGGAGAGTTATCAAAAAGGGAAATTATCCCCTGCCGGCTACCCCTCAACCACTTGCTGATCCCGAAGATATAGATTCATATACAGATGAGCAAAAGGTAGTTGTACAAGTCAACAATAAGGCAAGAAATTTGCTCTACAATGTTATAAGTGGTGAAGAGTATGAGAAAATCTCCAGTTGTGATACAACCAAAGAAATGTGGGATAAGTTTGAAGTTACATACGAAGGAACCAACAAAGTAAAGGAAACACATATCAAAATATTGGTTCATGATTATGAATTCTTTCAGATGAAAGAAGGAGAATCTATTGAAGAGATGTTTGCCAGATTCAGCAAAATCATTAGCGATCTAAAAGTTTTTGGCAAACCATACTCAAGTGGTGATCAAGTTAGAAAGATTCTTAGAAGCCCACCCACTACTTGTAAGACCAAAGTAGTCACACTTGAGTCACAAGCTCTGAATAAGCTATCATATGATAAACTTCAAGGAGAACTCATAGCTTTTGAGAAAAAACATCTCAAGAAAATAAACCAAGAAGAAAAGAAGAAAACAGTTGCATTCAAGGCCACAACTGAATTAGCTAAAAACGATATCGATGATGATCCTGAAGCTTTTCAAGAAGAAATTGCCATGGTGTCAAGAAACATGGATGGTTTCATGAGAAGATTCAAGAATACAAGTAGAGGAAGGATTCCAACTAGGAGATCCAGGCAATATAACGAACAAGATAAAAATGATGGAAAATGCTATGAGTATGGAAGATTTGTACATATTCAAGCTGAGTGTCCAGATCTAAAAAGAAAAATCTCCAGAGGTTTCAACAAGAACAAATCATTTGAAAGCTGGAGTGATGAAGATAGTTTAGAACACGAAGAAATAGCAAATCTTTGCTTCATGACAGTTCTGGAAAATGACATGAAAAACTTTCAGGATGCTGGACAGATGATGACACCTCAGACGATGAATGCAAAGATGATAATGAGAACTGTTTCATGGCACGAGGTGAAACAAGCAAGGTAAGGTCTTATAACAATGAAAGGTGTAATGAATTGCAGGATTTTCTTGATCTTACTTTGAAAGAGTCTCAAAAAATGATGAATGAACTAAACAGACTCAACAAATAAGTAAAATACTAGAAACTCAAGCATGAAGTATGTGAAATCGAAGAAGAAGTACTTCAGGAAGAGTGTGAGGAATTGCAAATGCAACTCAATGGCATGCGCAAATCCACCAGTCATAGTTCTGTCAGGTCAAACCAGGTGACTTACAAGTCAACTAAGAAGGACCAGCTAGAACAGAGTCCACTAGTACTAACACTAACGAAAGATCCAAAAATGGATCAGGAGTTACGTGTCACTACTACAACAAAAGTGGACATAGATATTCCTTTTGTCGATTTCGTAAATCAAATATTTCAGGATGGATTTGGAAATCCAAAAACAATTTTGAACCTAGTAATACTAACCAACCAGGACCCAAGCAAGTTTGGGTACCTAAAAGAAAGTAATCACTATGTTTTGCAGGAACACCACAGGAGAAGTCAAAGGAAAATGGTACTTAGATAGTGTGTGTTCCAGCCACATGACAGATGATAAAAACCTATTCAAGGAAGTTACAAAAATAGATAGAGGACGCATTAAGTTTGGCGATGATTCAAAAGGAAAAATAGAACCCGACAAGATATGGCAAGAACTATGATACTAAAACATTCACTGCCAAATCATTTCTGGGACGAAGGAGTAAGTACAACATGTCACATTCTCAACCGATGTCTTATAAGGACTATTCTGAAGAAAACACCTTATGAACGTTGGAAAGGTAACGCCCTAATATTAGTTATTTTCATCCCTTTGGAAGTAAGTGTTTCATTCACAATAATGGTAAGGACAATCTTAGAAAATTTGATACAAGAAGTAATGAAGGTATTTTTTAGGTTATTCATTGAACATCTTTTAGAGTCTATAATAAGTGCAAACTATGTGTGGAAGAATCTCAATATGTTATATTTGATGAAAATAACTCTTCGGCTGAGAAATGAATTATTGTAGGTGATGAAGATCAAGCTCAAGAAATTCAGGAGACAAGCAAATCTCAAAAGTCGACTAATGAATATGATGTTGTGATAGAGTCGACTAATAAAACCACCAACAATCCACCAGAACCTCTGAATGAGTCAACTACTCATATAGTTCGTCCAAATGAATGGAGAAGTGAACCTGAATATTCTCAAAAATTCATCATAGGAGATCCAAGCGAAGGAATGAAACCCAGGGGAGCTCTCAAGAAGAAAGAAAACATAGCACTAATCTCTCAGATTGAGCCAAAGAAAATAGAGGAAGCTTTGAAGGACTCAAGCTGCAGCCAAGCGATGCAGGAAGAGCTAGATCAATTTGACAAAAATTAAGTATGGAAACTGATACCCAAACCTGAAAGTGTTCCTGTAATTAGAACAAAATGGGTTTTCAGAAATAAAATGAATGAGGATGGAAAAGTTGTAAGAAACAAAGCCAGATTAGTTGCTCAAGGATATTCTCAACAAGAAGGAGTCGACTATGACGAAACCTTTGCCCCAGTAGCTCGATTGGAATCCATACGAATTCTTCTAGCATATGCATCCTTTAAGGGATTCAGGCTATTTTAGATGGATATTAAAAGTGCCTTTTTGAATAGTTTCATTGAAGAAGAAGTATACGTCACCCTCCTGGGTTTCTAGATTCAAAGTTTTCCTATCATGTGTATAAGCTAACCAAAGCACTATATGGACTGAAGCAAGCTCCATGAGCATGGTACGAAAGACTCAACTCATTTCTTATTGATCATAGATTTACAAGAGGTAAAGTAGATACTAATCTATTTAAAAAAAATATCATCACAAGGTATTTCAAATTTATGTTGATGATATTATCTTTGGTAGTGATAATCCTCTTATGTGCAAGGAATTTTCAAGTCTTATGCAAAGTGAGTTCGAAATGAGCATGACGGGAGAACTAACATTCTTCCTTGGACTTCAAATCCAACAATATGAAGAAGGAACGTTCATATGTCAGACCAAATATGCAAAGGAGTTGATCCAAAAATTCGGTATGAGTAATGCTAAAGCTATTGGCACACCAATGAGTCCTTCAACAAGTCTCGACAAAGACAAACAGGGAATTCCTGTTGATGAAACTAAGTATCGTGGAATGATTGGCTCACTTCTTTATCTAACTGCTAGTCGACCAGATATTATGTTTAGTGTCTGTAAATGTGCCAGGTTTTAGTCAGCACCTAAGGAATCACATCTTACTGCAGTAAAAAGAATTATTCGATATCTCATTGGAACTGTCTCTCACGGACTATGGTATCCTCGTTCTAACACTTTAAAATTAGAAGGTTTTTCAGATGCTGATCTTGCAGGTGATAAGGAAGACAGAAAAAGCACAAATAGAACATGTCAATTACTTGACAAAGCATTGATATCTCGGAACAATAAAAAATAAGGATCAGTTGCATTATCCACGACTGAAGCTGAATACATCGCTATTGGACAATGTTGTGCACAATTACTATGGATGTCTCATCAACTTGGTGACTATGAATTATCGATTAAGCCTATACTAATTTTCTGTGATAGTTCTAGTGTTATATGTCTCTCTGAAAATCCTGTGCATCATTCTAAGGCAAAGCATATAGACATCAAGCATCATTTTATTAGATATCATGTTCTAAAAAGAAAAATAGAACTATCTTTTGTTGGAACAACTGATCAATTAGCGGATATTTTCCCTAAGCCTTTATTAGAAGAAAGATTTTGCTCTCTAAGAAAATTACTTGCCATTATCTGCATTAATAGTTAATATTAGGACATATGTGCTATTATTTTGTTTTATATGCCTAATGTTCTATTTCTTTTCTTAATCATTAATTGCGCCTCCGATTTTCCTCTCTTTTCTTCTTTTTTCACATCAGTTGCAAAGTTCAAAGAAGGAAATCCAATCATCATGTCTGATCAACTTACGCATTTTCCTTTTCTGTACTCAACCATCAGAAACCCTCTTTTTAATACTGAAACCTCTTTTCAATCTCCATCATCCCTATCGCCTAGAAACCCTTCTCAGAAGCTTTGCCCAACCAAGAAATCTTCAATGGGCAAACACCCCAAAAATCCCTCTGCCTCCACCAAGAAGAGTACTCGCTCCAGAGTAAAACCCCCTTCTCCACCCCCAGAACAAGTAGACCAAGGGTCTGATTTCTGAAGGTTTTACCTCTTCTCAGGCTGATTTGTTTGATCATTCTCACACCTTAGGAGAAAAAGCTTTAGGAAAACGACCTATGGAAGAACCCCCTATTTCCTTCACTCCAAAGAAGTCAAAAATAGATATTTCTAGTTCCCTAGAGTCAGACCTAAATCTCTGGGATTCTCCAAATAGGGACATTTTCATCGCCCTAAAAGACAAGCCTATTGCTCATGGGAGGGTAGTCTACCTTGATGACATGGAAGCCTTAAAGTGTAAGGTAAAAGATCTTTTCATTTATGAAGGGTAGTCAAAGTTCTTTTCTGTTCCTCTGCCTAAAGTCTATGAACCCCTAGTGGAAATGTTTTATGCAAATCTTCGCTCTAGTAAGTCTGATAAGTTAGAGCCCTTAGTGTTAGGAAAGTGTATTGTTCTTGCTTGCGCCTTGTTTGATTCAATCTTTCAGTGTAAGTGTTCTGGTTTTCCCATAATTTTCAAAAATTCCTGGCCGATAATTTTGAAATTTCTTTTGATCAAGCTAAAAGGTGTATTGCTGAATGCCCATCTGAATCTCTCCCAAACCAGTTAGGCCCTAGTGATGTTAGTTTCAAAACTCGTGTTCTAGCCTACATTATTGCAACCACTCTGCTTCGATGCACTGGCTCTTTCTCCACCTTGTCTTAAAGAGACACCTTTCTGGTCTATTGCCTTGTGACTAAACTCAAAATCAAGCTGTCCTCCTGGGTCATCAATTTTATGATTGAAAATGCAGATGATCCCACTAGTCTACCCTATGGCATGGCCATCACTCCTATCCTGGAAGCTCACACTATTTCCATATCTGTATATCCCTTTATCTCTGTTTCAAAATCTTACAACTAAAGGAGCTTTCGCGAGTATGGGGTATGTGTGTGTGAAGGGCTCATGGGTTAAGAAACAAGAAGGAGAAGTCAAGCATGCTTAAATAGATTCCAAACCCAAACCTTCTGCTTCTTATTCTAGCCATAGTGATCCTGACCTTGCTGAAAAGCTTAGTGCCATTGACAGTTAGCTCTCTGCAATCAAAGATCAATTGGATTTTGTTATTAATAACAAAAGAGGTGTCAATGGAAAATGGTGGGAAAAGAAATGGAGGGAAGTGAAATTTTGAATTAGTTCACTTTACTAATGCACTTAGTCCCTCAATTGTGACGACCCGAACCGTCGTCTCGTGATTTACTACCCCGTTATTCCTATTTTTTGCTTCCTTATGTTTCATTATCGGTATTGGGTGCGTTAGAATTTAATTGGAGTGATTTTATTAAGAAATGAGACACTTAGTCTCTTTTAAGAAGGCTTAAGTTGGAAAAGTCAACCAGATTTTGACTTGTGAGTTAGAGGGCTCGGAATTGAATTCCGATAATTCGGTTAGCTCCGGGTGATGATTTAAGGCTTAGGAGCGCAATCGGAAGTAATTTTGGAGGTCCGGTGAAGAAGTTAGTCTATTTTGGCGAAGTTAGTATTTTGGCGATTTCCGGTTGATAGGTGAAATTTTGATCCGGGAGTCGGAATAGAATTCCGAGAGTTTCAGTAGTTTTGTTAGGTGATTTTGGACTTGTGTGCAAAATTTTAGTTGATTCGGAGGTGTTTAGGTCGGGTTTTTGATTGAATGAGAATTTTGAAAGTTTTGGTTTAACTTAAGCCTTGATTTGATGAAAATTGACGATTTTGATGTTAACGATAGTGTTTTTATGGCTCGAGCAAGTTTGAATGGAGTATTAGAACGTATCTGTGCTTTTGGTTGATGTTCCGGGGGCCTCAGGTGTGTTTCGGGTGAGTTTTGAGCGAGTACGGACACCCCGAAACTTAGAAAAATGGAGGTGGCAGCAGTGGAGACGCGGACCGTGCTCCTTTTCGCGCTGGGCGTGCGGCCGCGCACGGGAAGATCTGCAGGCTACTGGTTCTACTTCGTAAGCTCATATCGTTTGATCTACACAGAATTTTGAGGTGATTCAAAAACGCAAGTTGTAGAGCTTTGAATCTAGTTTTTAGAAATATATTATAATAGGCATTTGGATATCTGTAGAGAAAGTTATGGCCAAAATAGTGAAGCCTGTCACTGCAGTCAAATTGCAGCACGGCCGCGACCATTTTTGTGCGGTCAGCACTCCCTGGGCGCGGACCGCGGTCATTTTTGTGCAGTCAGCACAGTCGGAATCCGAGGGGTACTCTATAAATACGAGGTTTTGGGTTTTATTTGATTTTTAGACCTAGAGAGCTTGGATTTTGGCGATTTTTCGAAGGTTTTTCAAGAAATTCATCGGAGTAAGTGATTCTAACTCAGATTTGGTTAGAGTACATGAATCTATCATTGAATTCATCATTTAATTAGTGATTTGAGATGAAATTTGGGAAGAAAATTTTGGAATCTTTCAAAAATGTAAAATAAAGATTTGAAGGACCAAATGGTATAGGAATTGGATAAATTTTGTATGGTTAGACTCGGGGCGAGATAAGGATCGTATTTATGTAAAATTTTCTGGATTTCGAAAAGTGGGCCCGGGGCTCGGGTTTTGCAAATTTCGTGATTTTTGATATTTTTCGAGTCTTTTCGATTGGGTTATATTCCCTTAGCCTATGGTAATGTATTCGTTGTGGTTTTGGCCAGATTCGACGCGCGAAGAGGTAAATTCGAGAGGCAAGGGCATAGCGGAGTAGACGTTTGACCGTCTTGAGGTGAGTAATGATTTTAAATGATGCCCTGAGGGTTTGAAACCCCGAATTGCACAACATACTGCTATGTTGAGATGAGACACACGTTGTATGACTAGCGCGGGGTCATTTACTATTGGGGATTGTGACTTGGTCCATCCCAGTTGATATTTTACCGCGTATTTGATAAAGATTTACTGTTTTTCACCATGATTTGGGCTTATTGCCATATTTGGGCTTCGTGCCAATTACCTGAAATCTTTTGTGAATTTACATCACTATTTTCCTCACGAATTGAAATGTTAGTTGAACTCAGTCCAATTGAATTATATTATTTTGTGAACTCAGCTACGTTTATACTCAACTCGAGATTTAATGATATTTAAAATGTTGTTGAGCTGAGCACTATTGTTTTACTGATGCCCAAGAGGCTTATGATTATTTTCTGGACTGATTGAGGCCGAGGGCCATCTGTGAGGATATGTTGAGTGATGTGAGGAGGCTTTCAGGCCTCGAGTGTTATGTGAGGAGGCTTTCAGGCCTCTAATGTCATGTGTGAAGGCTTTCAGGCCTATTGATATTGCACTTGGGCTGTAGGAGCCCCTCCAGAGTCTGTACACACCCCCAGTGAGCGCAGGGTACCCAGGTGAGTTGGGAGTGGGCTCGAGAGGCCGTTGTTTGTGTTTGGTGAGTTAGGAGTGAGCCCGAGGGGCTGATGTTGTGTGCTGGTGAGTTGGGAGTGAGCCAGTGGGGCTGATACTATACTTAGATTTACATATTGAGCCCGAGGGGCAAGCTTTGATTAATCCTTACTATTGAAATTATTTGTTTTTACTGTTTTAAAAGGAGAATTATCTGATACTCACTTTTTTTACTGTATAACTGATTTTACTGCGTGAGATAGCGCTATATTGTGCCCTTATGAGATTTCATACTTTCAGTCATTATTTATTTTTATTACTCACTGAGTTGGAGTACTCACTTTACTCTCTGCACCTCGTGTGCAGATGCAGGTAATTGTTCACCCGATAGCGGGTTTTGAGCTGATTGGAGATTTAGCCATCGTAGCTAAGCAAGGTGACCGTCAGCGTTCGCGGCACCGTATCTCTTCCTTTGATTCTAAATTCCATTATGTATATTACCGGTCTTATAATAGTGTTTAGATTCTTTAGATGCTCATGACTTGTGACTCTGAGTTGGGGATGGTTTCTCTGTTCTATCACGTTTATTTCACATTTAATATTATATTGACTATGATTTAGACTTATTCTTGCTATGTAATTACAAGAGATGAAATGTTTTGTTGACTGGTTGGCCTTGTCCTCACGAGAGGCGACATCACGACCGGGTTCGGGATTTTGGATCGTGACATCAATGGTCGAAGGAAAGAAAATCTTTGTGTATATATAGAGAAGCTCATCTTTTAGCTTTTAAAGAGTTAAGAAGAAGGCAAGCCTTGCACCGTCGTCGTCGCTCGCTCGCTCGGCTAGGCTTCGGTTTCGAATTAAATTATATATTGTAAATAACAACTCGAGTAACTGATTCTATAATTAAATTCTAAGCTAATATGCGAAATTAGGTAAAATGACCAAAACGGCCCTCAGACCCACATCTCGGAATCAGGTAAAATTTACATTTTCAGAAACCTCGTACTCTCACGAGTCTATACATAACAAGAATACTGAAATCGAGGTCCAAATGACCCCTCAAATCCTCATTTAAAGGCCTCTTAAACTCAAGCTCTAATTACCCATTTTTCCCAAATTTCTCATCACTAATTAGTTCTCTAATCACATAAAAACGAGTTATGTAGTCAAGGATGTTACCTCCAAGTGATTCCCCTTTGTTTTCCTCAAAAATCTCTCTCAAAAGCTTCAATCCCGGATGAAAATGGTGAAAGAATGGCTCAATTTCGCGAAGGTAACTATTTATATGTCCTGTCCAGCTAATTCCGCATATGCAGCCCTGGGACCGCAGTTGCGGTTCCGCTTCTGCAGAAATTATGTAGCATCTGCGACATTCATTAAAATACCAGCTTCCGCATCTGCTGACCTCTAACTGCACGAGCGGTTTCGCTTTTGCAGAAATTTCACCGCATCTGCGGTTCTTGAGGAAAATCCGAACTTTGTTTCTACGGCCCTCTACGCCGCTTCTGCGGCTCCGCATCCACAGTTCCTCGACCGCAGATGCGAAAATACCAGAAAAATAGCTGCTGCACAACTTCAACTCCAAAATCTCCTCCGTTAACCATCTGAATTCATCCCGAGGCCCCTGGGACCTCAACCAAAGGCATCAACATATCGTAAAACCTTATTCAAACTTGTACCAATGTTCAAAACACTTCAAATAACATCAAAACAACCAAAACACATCGGATTCAAGCCTAAGTTTCAAAAATCTACCGAATTCCGCTTCTGATAAAAAATCCAACCAAACCACGTCCGAATGACCTAAAATTTTGCACACACATCCCAAATGACATGGCAGAACTACTGCAACTCGCAGAATTCCATTCTGACCCTCGGATCAAAATCTCACTATTGAACCGGAAACTTCAAAAATTCAACTTTCGGCATTTCAAGACTAAATTAGCTACGGGCCTCTAAAACATAATCCAAACATTCTCCTAACCCCGAAATCACCCAACGAAGCTAACGAAACCATCAGATTTCCATTCTGAGGTTGTCTTCATACTGCTCCGGCTATGGTTAACTTTCCAACATTTAAGCTGTCATTTAGGGACTAAGTGTCCCAAAACTCTCTGAAACTCAAAACCGAACTTCCCGGTAAATCAAAATAGCATAAATAAACTTGGGAAAAAGCAGTTAATAGGGGATCGGGGAATTAATTCTTAAGACGAACGACCGGGTCATCACACCTTTAGACTTAATTCATACTAACATATGCGATATGATGTCGCCACCATCTCGAGGTGGAAAAAAGTATTTTATTACTTTTATTGACGATTGCACTCGATATTGTTATGTTTATTTGCTTAATAGTAAGGATGAAGCAATTGAAGCGATATAAGAATGAATTGGATAATCATTTGAATAAAAATATCAAAATGATTAGAAATGATAGAGGTGGAGAATATGAATCTTCGTTTGCAGAAATATGTTCGGAATATAGAATTTTTTATCAAACTACTGCACCTTACACACCTCAATTCAACGAAATTGCGGAAAGGAAAAATCAAACATTAAAGAAAATGATGAATTCATTATTAATAAGTTCCGAATTATCGATAGTTTGTGGGGGGAAGCTATCTTTACAGCTAACCGAATAGTCAACAGAGTACCCCACATCAAAACACAATCTACTCCATCTGAAAAATAAAAAGGAAGAAAGCCCAACTTAAAATATTTCAAAGTGTGGGGCTGTCTAGCAAAGGTACAAGTTCCTTTACCTAAAAGGGTTAAAATTGGACCAAAAATAGTATATTGCATTTTCATTGGATATGCTACAAATAGTAAAGCATGTCATTTTTTGGTTCATAAATCTGATAATCCCGAGATTAAAGTTAATACGGTAATGAAATCAGATAATGTTGAATTCTTTGAAAGCATCTATCCATATAAAACTGAATGCGAGTCATTAACTGAAAGACCTAAACGAACTCGAGAAGAACCAAAGGAAAATACTCCAAGTATAGAAGATCCAAGGCGTAGTAAATGTCAAAGAACATTTACTTCCTTTGGACCAGATTTTACGATATTTTTGCTTGAAAATGAGCCTCAAACTTTTAAAGTAGTTATGTCATCCTCTGATTCAGCGTTTTGGAAAGAGGTAGTCAATAGTGAGATTCAATTAATTTTGGATAACCATACATGGGAATTGGTTGATCTTCCTCCGGGAAATAAGCCTTTATGTTCGAAATGGATATTTAAACGAAAAATTAAAGCTTATGGCACTATTGAGAAATATAAGGCCAGACTTGTTGTCAAAGGTTATAGACAAAAGGAAGGCCTTGATTACTTTGACACTTACTCGCTAGTAACAAGGACAACATCTATTAGGGTGTTAGTTGCACTAGCGACCGTGTATGGTCTTGAAATCCATCAAATGGATATTAAAATAGCTTTCTTAAATGGAGAATTGGAGGAAGAAATTTACATGGAACAACCTGAGGGTTTTGTGGTTCCTGGTAAAGAAAAGAAAGTGTGCAAACTTGTTAAGTCACTTTGCGGACTTAAACAAGCACCCAAACAATGGCATGCAAAATTTGACCAAACAATGTTGGCAAGTGGATTTAAAATCAACAAGTGTGACAAATGTGTTACATTAAAAACACTCCAGGTCATGAAGTCATTGTTTGTTTATATGTTGATAATGAGCAAAAGTATGGCAGATATAAATGCAATAAAGCGCGTGTTGGCTAGCAAATTCAACATGAAAGATTTAAGAGTTGTTGATGTGATCTTAGGAATCAAAATTCACAATACTCCACAAGGTCTAGCATTATCACAGTCTCACTATATTGAAAAGTACTTGACAAGTACAAGTATTGGGATTTAAAAATTACCAATACTCCAATTGACGTGAGTTATGAATTTCAAAATAATGAAGGTGAAAGTGACTCACAACTGGACTATGCAAGAGTATTGGGAAGTTTGATGTGTATCATGAATTGTAAGCGACCAGATATAGCATGTGCCATTAGCAAACTGGGTCGATTTACAATTAATCCCAATCAAATACATTGGACGGCAATGAAATAAGTTTTGGGGTATCTGAAACATATCTAAAATTATGCTTTGCATTATAACAAATATCCCTCTGTGATCGAGGAATATAGTGATGCAAATTGAATCACCGGATCATCTGACGTTAAATCCACGAGTGGATATCTTTTCACAATTGGGGGTGGAGCAGTGTCTTGGAAATCATCCAAACAAACGTGCATCGCCCGTTCTACAATGAAATCTGAATTCATAACTTTAGATAAGGCCGGTGAAGAAGCTAAATGGCTCTGGAATTTCTTGGAGGATATTCCATTTTGGCCCAAACCTTTGGCACCTATTTGTATATATTGTGATAGTCAAACGACAATAGGTAGGTCATGGAGCATTATGTATTATAGAAAATCTCATCATATATGACAGAGACACGATACCGTTAGAAAACTAGTCTCGAGAGAAAACGTGACGGATCCACTTACAAAAGGCTTATCTAGAGAGGCAGTTGAAAGACCATAAAATGGAATGGGGTTAAGGCCTAGGACAAGTCATCATGGCGCTAACTCTACCTAGAAGACTGGAGATCCCAAGAGCTAGGTTAAAAGAGATCAAACAAAGTTATGAATGACAGTTCAACATTGTCAAATAATTCAACCCATTCTCGTGATGAAGACAATGTTCCAAAAATGAAGTAAAGCATTAAGGCTTTTTGATGAGTCAATAAAGCTTAAAGCTTTTTTAATGATTTGGTAAGTCTGGCAGGATATGACCAGATAGTGTGTTTTTAGGATTACACGTTTAGGAATTACCTATGTGAGTATGAAGTGTAAGCCGCTTAAAAGGGAATGAAGTAAAGGCCCATTCTCTAAGCACCCATGAAACCAGGCAGTGTTCATGGCTGAAACGAACACAACCGTGAGAACCATAGATAGTTAAGATTAATTATATGACATATATTGTCTAGGTATACAACAAAGCTCTATGGTTCAAAGATATCAAATCTACCGATTGACCGAGTATATCCGATATAAGTTCACGACGGAAAGTTCAAAGGGAAACCTACTTATCCAGATGCAATTAATTCTTGCATGTAAAACACACACACGTCCATGCATTCCTTTAAGTTTATAGCCATTCCCCATTCATGTGGGGGATTGTTGGGTTTTGTTATTAATAACAAAAGAGGTGTGAATGGAAAATGGTGGGAAAAAATGGAGGGAAGTAAAATTTTGAATTAGTTCACTTTACTAATGCACTTTGTCCCTCATTGGTAGAAGGAAAAAAAATCTTTGTGTATATATAGAGAATCTCTTCTTTTAACTCTTAAAGAGTTAAGAAGAAGTCAAGCCTCGTTCGTCATCGTCGTCGCTCGCTCGCTCGGCTCGGCTCGGCTTCGGCTTCGGCTTTGGCTTCGGCTTCAACTTCGGATTTAGATTTGGTAACAGATCGATTGATTGATTAATCTTTTTGAACAAAATTCTTTTCAATTATTTAATTAGTCAATTAAATTATTAACGAAAATTCAATCCGGAATAACCCATGACCCGCGACCCGGTCCGGTCCATTTTCTTTCCCGAATTATTTTAAATCCATTTGTTTTTCCCGCAATTTTTTCCCTCCTGTTCCAACAGCTATGGCTGTTCTGAACGGTTGCAAACCTTTTCTAAAATAGTGCCAAACTTGTTCCGACAGCTATGGTTGTTTTGAAAGGTTGCAAACTATTTCAAAAATAGTGCCAAATGGGCTATAAATATTCTTTCAATCCAGAATTTTTAATTACTAAATTTTCTGGTAATCTTCTTCTTATTCTGCACAATATCTTCCGGTGTGTTTTATGAACATTGAGTGGTTCGCCGTTCACCAGAGTTTTTGGTATCAATACGCTGGTGAGTTAAATCGTTCTATCCTAGGAGGATATATTCCATAACCTCGGGTACGTGAGAGAAATAATTTCCTTAAGGACACACTGTGTATTCAGTAGGCTCGATTTATTCCTATACTATTTTTAGAATTTATTTTTATGTTCTAGTTCTACTAACTTTCTGTTTCTGTTTTTCACAAAGTTTATTCTTTTATTGATTTTACAGCAATACAAATTGTATAACAAGATATTCTCACTACCACCCAGTCCACTATTGGTAACATTCATGCTATCTCCAAAGAAACAACGTCTGATGTTTCCAAGGTAAGAGTTGCAGTTCTCAAAGTAAGGGAAAACGCTGTCAAGGCATTCAAGGAGGTTCATGATAGGCTTGATGGAATGAGTGTTTCAGCTAATGCCAACTTCGATCGATTGAAGGAAGCGATGTGAAAAACTCTTACCTATTTTCTGTGTCGTTAATGTGAAAGTTCAAGGCAATTCTTAATTTGCTGTGTTTTTTTTGGACTAAAAAAATCAGTCGGTGGATGATTTTTTGTTTTATTCTATTTTGCTATAACTTTGCCAGCATATCATGCTATAAATCCTATTTTAGTATGTGGTCTATTTTACTGTTCCCTCTTTGCTGATATCAAAAAGGGGGAGAAAGGATATATGTATTTGTACAGGTACATACAAGGATAAGTCGACTAAAGGTTGAGTTCAGGTTAGCCGCTCAGCATTTTTTAAGGGGGAGTCATAAATCCTGCAGAAGAAGTCGACCACATGAGCCTCAACAACTATAACTAGAGAAAGTCAACCGCTCTCATTGAGGGGGAGTAAAATACAGAAAAGCCAATTCATGTTTATACATACATATATATATATATTATTTAAAAAAACAGTTGGTAGATGATTTTTTGTTTTATTCTATTTTGCTATAACTTTGCCAGCATATCATGCTATAAATCCTATTTTAGTATGTGGTCTGTTTTACTGTTCCCTCTTTGCTGATATCAAAAAGGGGGAGAAAGGATATATGTACAAGGATATATGTATTTGTACAGGTACATACAAGGATAAGTCGACTAAAGGTTGAGTGCAGGTTAACAGCTCAGCACTTTTTAAGGGGGGAGTCATAAATCCTACAGAATAAGTCGACCACATGAGCCTCAACAACTATAACTAGAGAAAGTCAACTGCTCTCATTGAGGGGGAGTAAAATATAGAAAAGTAAACTCATGTTTATATATATATATATATATATATATATATATATATATATATATATATATATATATATATATATATATATATATATATATATATATATATTATTTTGTCATCATCAGAAGGGAAATATTGTTAGATCTGATTTTAATGATAAAAATAATATATTTGTTCTTTATATAGGAACTCATGGATAGCATTCAAGATTGAAGGAATCAATCAGAGAAGATCAAGGAACTAATGGATAGAATTCAAGATTGAAGAAATCAATCAGATAAAATCAAGGAAAGTATCCAAGATTAAAGGAATCAACTATATTGTCCTATATTGATGGAATCAATTAAGGCTAGACTGAAGGAATCAAATCAATCAAGAGTATCGAAGATCTTTCAAGATAATCAATCAAGTATACTAAATCTGAAAGGATAAAGATTCGAGGAAGGATATTCAGAACCATCAAGTCACGTATAAGGGATGTCATTAAAGCCTCTCGTCAAGACAAAGCTGTTGTTGAATAACCTTATTCTTGGAAAGAATCAATTTCTTTCCAAGGATCAAATCTCTTGGGTTGGAAAATATTGTTAGAAATCAAGCCCCTTTCAAAGTATTTAAACTTGTATTTGTACCATAGCACATATACTTTGGTCGAACCAAATATCCTCTCTTTGTTCTACTACAAACAAATATTGTAGCTCTACTAGATCTATTGTGTAACAAGTTAGAGAAGAAAGAGAGAACAACACTGGTGAGGCATTGTATCAATGAGAAACGAGTGATATAGGAACTGAGCTATCGGTATAGATCACACCATTCACTGTGTACTTGAGAAATTCATTCACTGAAAGAGAACTCCCTTGCAACCTAAGGGAACTGGACTAGGATTCATATTGAATCCGAACCAGTATAAAAATTCTAAAGTCTTTAATTCCTGAATTTAATTTTTGCATCTTAAATTCTTTCCTTATCTTTATCAAGTTATTATATCTAAATGACTAATTAGAAAACTAGTCGACTGTTAGCGATTAATTTTAAAAATAAATAATTCACCCCCTCCCCCTCTTATACTTTCGAAGGTTGAGTATGAAAGTAGATTTATTCGAGAGGAGCACTCACCATGGGGACGGGCCTCCCACTTTCCCTTTGAAAGTTTGTGAGATTCGCGCCCAAATACGACATTAGTTTGCAGATTCCCTCTATCCACTCCATGAAGAAAGGGACTTTCGCACCCTTTTTTTCTCGCGAAATCGGATTTATGATATTTAGGAGGACAACTCATTCCTTTTGGGAATTGGGTTTGATTTGAAGAGTCGCCACCTAATGATTAGGGTGCATTAGGACACTAAGGTGATTTGATTTGAGTAACCAGAGATTGAGTAAGGGCTTGAAATTATTCTAAAGAGAAGGTGTTAGGCACCCCTCAGAATCCACTAGTGTGGTTCCCGGCCAGACTATTATTGTGAATTTAGGTGCAAATAACATGTAGGCAAACAAAAATTCAAATAAGAGGGGATTTTCATATAATGGTTTACAAATAAACAAAGTTGGAAAAAACTAAAACAAAGCTGATTTTTCTTAAAAAAAAGAGCTTGAAATTTTAAAAGAAACAAAGAAATAAAAGGAAAGGGGGGTGGGTCCTAGGTTTATTACTAATATGGATCACCCCACACAATGCCCGGTAATCACTCCTCAATGAGGGGCTACACGTGACATTATCGCATGGTCATCATATTCATATCTAACCTTCCTACCCCGTTAAGGTATTAAAGTGTGGAATGGTCTCGTTTACTTATTGCATGCTATTACCCGTCCCAATATTATCAGTCTCGGAGGCATATAGGACTACTATCCTAAAGAGGAGGGATGTTAGGCTTATTTGTGGTTTCAAAGGCAAAAGTTCTAAGGCGACATGCAAAACATGTATAACAAGTTAGGGGAAAGCACATAATAGGCAAAGGCTCAGATTTACCCCCTTTAAACAAAGAAGCACGTAATTAGCATGAATTACACAAACCGTCTAGGGTTTGATTAAATACTAAACGTGAAAGAACTTAAAGGTTGAGGCAGATTGATTTATTACATAATTCAGATAAGAAGCTCAAATCAGGCATGCCTGCTGGTTGTAGTTAATAGAATAGAAACAGATTTAATTTATAACTTTACCCTAAGGCTTGCCTAAGTGTTGGACAAGGATCCTATAGGCATGGTATCAACTAAATTCAGAAAGCGAAGAAATAACAAGGTCTAAAATAAACTGAATACATACTAGTTAAAAGGGTAGTCAGATTATGAAACGAACAGCAAGTTTTAACGAAGGTTATAAGTTCTGCAGCTGATAATACCCATTATTACTGATTTTAGCTCTATACGTGAATGAAGAAATTCAGATTTGATTAGGAGTTCCTATAGACATGCTCTCTACACGTAGTTGATTTGAACTTGTGGACATGGTATAAAATGCAGAAGACTCGTTTTAATCCTCTGAACATGATATCTAGATGCAGAATGTTTAAGACCTATGAGCGTGATATCTAGGTGTTGAATTTGTTTAAGGCCTATGAACATGATCTCTAGGTGCAATTGAATATTTAACACCTATGAACCTGATTTCTATATGAAAATAGTAATCCTATGATCATGCTTTCAGGATGATGGATATACAGGATTCAGAAGGACCTATAGGCATAATTTCTATATGCATATGCAGAATTCAGGACGACCTATAGGCATGATTTATATATGCATATGCATATGCAGATTTCCAAATGCCTATAGAATTGGTATCTACCCTTCATGCATACATGTTTACCCGCCCTTTTTCATTAACCACCCCAAGCAGTTTATTAAAAATTATTATAGCCCGGAATAAAGTAAAAAATACATCAGAAAATATAAATAAAATTACAAACAAAGAAAAGCTTGATTCAGACCTCATGTCTGAAATATGAGGTAAACCAACTCCATGAGATCATGATCCAAAGCCTTTCTCCCAATTGAGTGTGTCAAAGTTCCCTAAGTGCCTCAAAGGGACTCCGGGAAATGCTCACACCCAAATGTATTATCAGATCTGGGACAAGTGCAGTGTGGAAGGGCCAGCCCTCAAGTGTCCAAGTTCAGAGGGAACTCAAAGGGTCCCACGGCAAGGCTCACAAGAGGGGGCAGAACTTAAAGACTAAGAAAGTGTGAAAGTGTAGAACAGAATGCTAAAGGGGAAAAGAGAGGGAAATAACTACTAAGTAAGCACACATAAGGGGGTTCAGGGGAATATGGAGATTGTAAAGAGCCTATTGCTTAGGCAAGGGCAGACTTTAGGCATGCCCAGTAATGGGGAGTGCTAACACACCTATAAGCCTGCCAGAACACATATTATTAGAGACTAGGATCCCAGGGGATCAAGTTTGATTCATGGACAATAACTTGCAGTATTGCCATGCCTCAAACCATAGCTTAAACACATAGGGGTAGAGATTTTGGGTTCATAGTAGAACAGGCAGAAAGAAATCAGTATGCTAGAGTAAGTGTTGAACTATACATAAGCAGTAAACAGGGATACAAAAGCAGTAAATAAACACATTGTTGTGGTGCTAAAAATCTTAGATCAGGACATACCAGTTTTGAGGAAGCAAATAGCGAGAAAGCAAGCAACGGGTTTTGTAAACAGGCCACAGTACAAGCAACAAGAGAGAATACTTTTGAGTGTAAGTGTAAGTTGAGAAAGACTCGAGTGATGGATGTCTTTGTGTTAATGAAAGAGTCATGTATTTATAGTGTGAAAAATAGGCAGAAATAAGGTAAGAAAACAATTAAGAAACTGAGTATCAATTAAAATCAATCAGTACAAGACTTCCTTTAATTAAGGAATTCAGACTTAAATGGTAATGAGCAAGAAAACTCTTTAGGGAAGGATATCAAACAAGCATCTTCTGCAAAGTAGACAATTAGGGGTAGATACAAAGGAGTTTATTTAGGGGAAGAGTTTTGAAATACTCGGTCAAAACAAAATAAGTTAAGAATCAATTAGTGCACAGTAAACCAAGGGGTCAGAGATTTTGTAATCACTGGTCAATGAATGAACCAAGTCAGAAAAGCTCCGGAAAGTTTTTGACCCAAATCGAGTAACAGGGAAATTAGCTAACAAGGAAAGAAATCAATCAAACTTATTCAAAGGAAATATGAAATTAATCAAAATTGAAAGCCATTTTAGAGGAAAGTTCAGAACATATAAAGATCACACAAACATGGTAGGATGAATTTAGGGCAAAGAAACTGTCATGACAGTGCAAGATTAGTAGCTAGTAGACTGTAGGATCATGGTAGTCACATAGGCCAGCAATGTAGAAGAGAGATAGTATCAAATAGCATACAAATGGTCTAGTGTAAGGACCTTAGAAGAGTTTAGTATAGAATCAGAATTGCTTAAAGAAATAGAGGTTGAAACAAAGATTTCAAGACTCAGTTGAGCAACAGATGAAACAAATTCAGAAACTCGAAATAGTTAGCGTTTATGAAATCAGATAATTTCAAAGATGAAGAAAAAGTATATGACATAGTCAATGGTCTCAAAACTCGGATGAACCCCCAAATTCTAGGGTTTTTACCATCAATCGAGTACAGAGATGAGAGGACAAGTAATCAAGGAAAAAGATACTAATCGAAAACGTTTCAGAGGTCTCAGCTAAGAGCTTTAACATGCTCTTTCAGTAGCAGAAATTCATGAGAAGCATAGTAAAAGAACGACATGCGAAACACAGCAGAAGAACTCAAAGAAACATAGTAGAAGAAACCTAGTAAAAGAACAACATGCGAAACACAGTAGAAGAACTCAAAGAAACATAGTAAAAGAAGCTAATAAGAAACCTAGTAGAAGAAACTAATAAGAACACAGTAGGAGAAACATATAAAGAAGCATAGTAGAAGAAACTTAACAAGAACACAGTAGAACAAACTTAATAAGAAACATAGTTGAAGAAACACACAAGAGAAAAAGAAAACCAGTGAAATATCTAAATAATTCAAAAACCCTAGATCGGAAAAAATAAATGTTTTGAAAACCATAGTTTTGAAAGAAATATCAAGAAATCATTTAAAAGTTTAGGGAAAACACGTATCTAGAACAAATCTAAAGAAATAAGAAGAACCTCAAAAGCTAGGGTTTCAGAGGAACCCAAATGGTGAGAAAGGCTTGGATAGATTTAAGAAGGAGGAGTCGAGGTCAGGCTCGAACAGCCGTGGCTTGCCGGAGGAAGGCCGGAGATGGCCATAGAACTTGAATCAAGCATGGTCTGGACCCAGGCTTCTTCATGGTCAGGCCTTGAAACTTCAGCAACCAAGCGTGTAGGAACCATAGAAGGCTGGTAGGTGGTGAGACCACCATGGATTCAGGCCAAGAGGTGGTCGGAGAAGGCGAGGTAAGCTCATCGGAGCGGAGGGGAAGGGGGAAGGTTCTAGAGAGAACCAGAGATAGAGAGATAGAGATCAGAGTCGGTCGAGTGAGGACTAAGAGGGGTTTAGGGCGGTCGTTTGTTTAATTTGGTAAGAACGAATCTAGACCGTTGATCAAAATTGATCAACGACCAAGATTTAATCCAATTGGGTTGGGTAGATTTAGGGATTGGGCTTGGGTCTTTGGGCTGGTTTAATTAGGCTATATTAGAAAGCCAAATCTGGTTATAAGTTAAATAGCCCTTTTTCCCATTTAATTTATAGAAAAATAGTAAATAAATTTCTGAAAACAACTTGAAAGCACTAAAATGATTTATAATATATAATTATCAATTTAAATGTATAAGATCCCATTTTATAAACATGAGACGAATTTAAACCTAAAAACGGCTAATATTGCAATTATAAAAATTTTTCCTTAAAAATACTAAATAAATTTGTAAAAATATATAAAAACTATTTTAGCTATATTTTAGTATAAACATGAATCCAATAAATGAATCACCAAAAAATAATAATTTTGGGAATAATTATTGGGTTTTTCTTGATAAAATATAGCAGTAAATTGATTTAAAAATCTTTAAAAAATTAAGGAAAAATAATGCAACCTTAGGAAATAATTAGATGCATATATAGGCTATTTTGAAGGTAATTTTGATATTTAAAAATACAGGAAAAATTGGGTATCAACTGCTGCCCCTCTTTACCCGGAAAATATGAAAGAGTTATCGGGTAAAGATATGATGACCAATTTTGACCGAACGAAATGGCTTGAAGAGGTTTGGACGTGCTCTGGCTTCTGAGCTACCTACATATCCCTGGTCTTACATGAATCAGGCCATATGTAGTTCAGGATCCATCGGCGGAGTATGCCGATGGAGACTTTCAAGAATGGACGCAATATTCAGGTTAGGGCTGCGGGGAACTGGAGCGGAATCGCTCCTGCCGAGATGGCAGTTACTCACTGGTTTACCTGCAAATAAACAAACACAGACATATATTGTGCATAAATTTAAACGAGATGCAAGTTCTCGTCTGACCATGAATGATGTCTTTGGACAGTTAGGATGACGTCCTCAGACCGTGATGTCCTGGGCCATGAAGCGTATAATAAAGGATTCGTAGGCTATGAAATGATGCTCTCGGGCCATGAGAATGATGCCTCCAAACCATGATGCCTTTGAATAATGATATGCAAAAGATTAAAAGGGTCCCAGGGCCATGATATGGATGCCCTCGGATAATTTGGCGATCTTCCAGCCTATGAAATGCAATAAAGTGGCGATCTTTCATTCGTGCAAGCGTAAATAAAGTGGCGATCTTTCAGCCATGCACGTGTGAATGAAATGGCGATCTTTCAGCCATGCAAGTGTAAATGAAGTGGCGATCTTTCATCCTTGCAAGCGTAAATAAAGTGGCGATATTTAAGACATGCAAAATGTCAAATAAAGAGGCGATCTTTCAGCCATGTAAGTGTAAATGAAATGGAAATCTTTCAACCATGAAAAAATGTAAAAATAAAGCGACTATCTTTCAGCCACACAATATGCAGATGGAGACAGTGTTTAGTCTCGGAAGGCAGAATGGTAGCCTTATGCAACGCAGAATATGTAGATGGAGATAGTGTTTAGTCTCGGAAGGTAGAATGCTAGCCTTATGCAATGCAGAATATGCAGATGGAGACAGTGTTTAGTCTTGAAAGGCAGAATGGTAGCCTTATGCAATGCAGAAAATGTAGATGAAGACAGTGTTTAGTCTCGGAAGGCAGAATAGTAGCCTTATACAATGCAGAAAATGTTGATGGAGACAGTGTTTAGTCTCGGAAGGCAAAATGGTAGCCTTATGCAATGCAGAAATAAAACTGAAGTGGCAAATGGTAACAGAGTTTCTTAGCTGATAGTAAGTTATGATGTCGGGATCGCTAGAGATATTGTGATATAGGGGATATCACTGGCGTGCTTGGATGGCCAATACCGGTAAGTGCAACAATCCTGAGAGTTGTATTCATGACCAATGTTCATCTTGTGGGTGTGTATTATGTCAGATGATTTCTCAATCCAAATGCCTGTATCCAAAGAAAAATCTTGAGTTTTGTAGAGGGAGGTTAGTTCGTATCCCTGCTGATCTTGCTCGACCTACTTAGCTTTGATCTAGTGATACGGTATGTATCATTGGGGTAGCGTTGCTGAACAAAGTAATTTCGATAATAAACATGCACGATTTTGTAAAACATATGACATAAGTATATATTTAAGAAATAGCTTCTAGATGAATCGATGATTGTGACGTGGTTCAGGACATTACAACCTCTCCTGCTACTAAATTTTAAGGGTCCTCCTCAAAATTCTGCCCCAATTTAATGGGTTGATTCTTCTGATGGTTGCTTGCGATGATTGGCTGAAATTACTTCGAAATTTTAAGAGTCCTCCTCAAAATTCTGCCCCAATTTCCAATTACGGGGAAAATGATAATTTTATTGAATTGTGACCGAAAACATAAGGCTGCCTACGTATCCCCCCTTAAACGGGAATCAGGTCAGACATAGTTCGAATTACATCATATAGGAAAGCATAAGATTACACATAGTAGAGCTTGACTGCATCTGAGTTGATTGGTTTTGGCCAAACTTCTCCGTCCATTTCTGTAAGTATAAGGGCTCCTCTTGTCAGAACCCGGTGAACCATGTATGGACCTTGCCTTCTCTTTGGCTTCATCTTGATGCGGAAAATTTTTCTTTAACACCAGCTTCCCCGATGTGAATTGTCTCGGCTTGACTCTCTTGTTGAAGGCTCTGGACATTCTGTTCTGATAAAGCTGATTGTGGCAAACTGCATTCATTCTTTTTCCATCTATAAGAGCTAGCTGTTCGTAACGACTATTCACCCATTTTGCATCGTCGAGCTCGGCTTCTTGTATGATCCTTAAGGAAGGGATTTCTACTTCGGCGGGAATGACGACTTCTGTACCATAAACCATCAAATAAGGGGTTGCCCCAGTTGATGTGCGGACAGTGATGTGATACCCTAATAGAGCAAATGATAGCTTTTCATGCCATTGCTTATGCTTCTCTATCATTTTCCTCAATATCTTCTTGATGTTCTTGTTGGCGGCTTCTACAGCTCCATTCTTCTAAGTCCTGTAGGTTATAGAATTCTTGTGTTTGATCTTGAAGGTTTCACACATAGCTTTCATTAAGTCACTGTTTAGGTTGGAGCCATTATCAGTAATGATTGATTCTGGAATCCTGAACCGACAGACGATACGGTCGCTGATAAAGTTTGCCACACTTTCTTAGTTATTGCTTTATAAGATGCTGCCTCGACCCATTTGGTGAAATAGTCAATTGCTACTAGGATGAACCTGTGCCTAGGGGTGTTCATGGTTCGGTTTGGGTCGGATTTTCCCTAAAAAGAAACCAAATTAAGTAAGTCAGTTTTTCAAATATTAGAACCAAACCAAACCAATTAGGTCGGTTTTTCTCGACTCGGTTTATGTCGGTTTTTTGATTTTTCGGTTATTTGTCAGTTTTTTCTTAAATATAAGACATACACTACCAAAGCACATATTTCGGCCACATTTTCAACGTAACACTATCAAATCAATTGCCCTTTGAGAAATCTATTATTTACCAAGATATATTGATGATAATTGAATCAAATAGCGACGGATAATTTAAGAACTCAATTAAAAATATATTATTTTAATACAAAATGGATTCTTACACTAAACAAAAGAAAACTATCAATCAAACTAGAATGTAAAGGTAAAGAATTATATTAAATGTACAAACTATTAACATTTACCATAAATTTTTTGAAGATTTGTATAAAAATTTGCATATATAGGTGTAACAATAAATTTGAAATAGATACTCCTATAGTCGGTTTGGTTCGGTTTTTTTTCTATTAAAACCAAAACCAAACCAAATTTAGTCGGTTTTAAAAATTCAAAACCAAAATCAGACCAAACCAAATTGTATTGGTTTTTTTGGTCGGTTTGGTTTGGTTTTCGGTTTGGTTCGGTTTTTTGAATTTTAATGAACACCCCTACCTGTGCCCGTTGGAAGTGGCCGGCTTGATCGGTCCAATAACATCCATTCTCCAGGCGACGAAAGGTCATGGTAAGCTTGTTGCATTAAGATCATTTGGTGGCACCTTTATCATGTCTGCATGTATCTGGCAGTGATGGCATTTTCGGACATACTGGATACAGTCTATCTCCATAGTCATCCAAAAGTAACCATCCCAGAGTATCTTCTTGGCTATGACACAACTGTTCATATGTGGACCACAGGTCCCCACATGGATTTTTTCTAGCAGCTTGGATGCTTCCTTTGCGTCGACACACCTTAGTAGCCCCAAATCAAGAGTCCTCCTATATAGTATTCCTCCGTTGTGGAAGAAATTATTGGACAGCCTCCAAAGGGTGCGCTTTTGAGTAGGATTTGCAAGTTCTGGGTATTCTCCTCTTGTCAAATATTCCCTGATATCATGAAACCAAGGCTTTTCGTCTGCTTCTTCTTCAACATGGGCACAATAAGCTACCTGATTGACGATCTTTACTGGAATAGGATCAATGAAGTTTTTATCCGGATGTTGTATCATGGATGGCAGGGTAGCCAATGCATCGGTGAACTCATTCTGGATTCTGAGAACATGTTAGAATTCCGTCTTTGTGAACCTCTTCCTCAGTTCTTGCACGTGATGCAGATACGGGAGTATCTTAGAGTTCTTGGTTGCCCATTCTCCTCGTACCTGATGTATAAGCAAATCTAAATCTCCAATCACTAGCAATTCTTGAATGTTCATGTCAATAGCCATCTTGAGCCCTAAGATGTAGGTTTCGTACTCGGCCATATTGTTAGTGCACGGGAACCTGAGTTTGGTAGACACCGAATAATGCTGACCGGTTTCTGATACTAGGACTGATCATATGCCGACTCCTTTGAAATTTGTTGCTCCATCAAAAAACATTCTCCACCCATCATAGAATTCTGCAATGTCTTCTCGTATGAATGATATATACCTCTTCATCATGAAAATACATCTTTAGGGGTTCATATTCTCAATCTACGGGATTTTCGACTAGGTGATCTGCTAGTGCCTATCCCTTGATTTCTTTCTGAGTTATATAGATAATGTCAAATTCACTCAACAGGATTTGCCACTTGGCTAGCTTGCCGGTGGACATGGGCTTCTGAAAGATGTACTTTACAGCATCCATCCTAGATATGAGATATGTAGTATAGGCACGGAAGTAGTGCCTCAGCTTCTGGGCTACCTAGGTCAGAGCATAATAGGTGCATTCTAACAGAGAATACCGGGCCTCGTACGGAGTGAACTTCTTGCTGAGATAGTAAATGGCCTGCTCTTTCCTCCCCGTTTTATCATGTTGCCCCAGGATGCAACTGAAGGCACCATCTAACACGGCGATGTATTGTAGCAAAGGTCTACCTGGCTCAAGTGGGACTAAGACTAGTGGTGTTGACAGGTATTTCTTGATCCTGTCGAAATCTTTCAGGCATTCATCAGTCCATTTGGTGGCGTCATCCTCTTTCAACATCTTGAAGATCGGCTCACAGATGACCGTGGACTATGCTATGAACCGACATATATAGTTGAGTATCCCTAAGAAACTCATCACGTCCTTCTTATTCTTTGGCGGTGGCAATTCTTGAATGGCTTTGATCTTTGATAAATCCAGTTCTATTCCCCGGCGACTCACAATAAACCCAAGCAATTTTCCAACTAGAACCCTAAATGCACACTTTGCGGGATTCAGCTTTAGGTTGTACCTCCGTAGTCTATTGAATAATTTCCTCAAATCGTCCATGTGATTAGTGGCATTCTTTGACTTAATGATGACGTCGTCTATGTACACCTCAATCTCCTTGTGTATCATATCATGAAAAATGGTAGTCATAGCCCTCATGTAGGTTGCCCCTACATTTTTAACCCAAACAACATCAGTTTGTAGCAGTACATCCCCCACGACATAATGAAAGCCATTTTCTCAGCATATTCTTCATCCATCCATATCTGATGATAACCAGCAAAACAATCCATGAATGATTGCAGTTCATGCTTGGCGCAATTGTTGATCAAGATATGTATGTTTGGTAGAGGGAAGTCGTCTTTCGGACTGGCCCGGTTGAGATCCCGGTAGTCGACACAGACTCTAACCTTCCCGTCCTTCTTTGGCACTGGCACAATGTTACCTAACCATGTTGGGTATTCCACTACCCTGAGAACTTTGGCTTTGACCTTCTTGGTGACTTCTTTCTTGATTTTCAAACTCATATCTGGCTTGAACTTTCTAAGATTCTATTTTACTGGTGGACATGTCAGATCAGTCAGCAATTTGTGTGACACAATAGATGTACTCAAATGAGTCATGTCATTGTACAACCAGGCAAATATGTCCTCATATTCTCTTAGAAACTCTGTGTATTCCTTCTTTTCTGATGACGATAAGTGAACGATGATTCGTGTTTCTTTGACATTCTCTTCATCTCCCAGGTTAACAATCTCAGTCTCGTCAAGGTTGGACTTCGGCTATTTTCAAAATTCTCGACTTCCTTAACAATCTCTTCTGGTATGTCATCTTCATCTCAGTCTATGTCTATTTGTTGCGTTGTCTCATTGCATGTCACAATCATTGGTTCATCAAGATAAGTAATAGTAATGTTGTATAAGTAAAGTAATGAGAGAAAATAATAAGAGTAAGATTTATAAGAAAAATCAAAATGCTTTGATAAATTCCATAACTATTTTGAACATTGAAGATCTTACTGCGAAGTTTAAAATGCAAAAGGAAAGTCAACTAGTAAAATAAAAGATAGTGCATGATGCTTGTTCAGCCTTGCTACCCTAAGGCTCGTCGGGCTCTGGTGGTCCTGATGGTCCAGTTATTAAGGCATGCTCCTCTGCTCATAGTCTGTATGGAAGGGCCTTCCTCCTCCTCGAAAATGACACAAAAATCCATATCATTGTCTTCCAGAAACAAATTCCTCACTACTACCAGTGCTTCCTCTTCTTCTGACCCATAGATAACTTTGGCCGGTTGGAAAGTCTGTTCCAAGCATGGTATTGGCTGCTCCAATGGGTAGTCAGGGCCATGCCATGGTGGCGACCAGTGGTTGAATTCCTCCCAAGCATACTCATATCCAGACTAAATGTGGTGCCATGTTTCTAGAGTTTGATAGGTTTAGCGATTGGAGGTTCTTGCCAAGTCCCTTGCCATGTTTGTATCCGCTCTAGTTCAGTATGCTTTCAATTTTGTTGTCCCACCATTTGTCTTTATCAATGGCGTTGACCCGCTCGATGTGGTGATAAGTCTCCCGCCTATCTCTCTTCTGCTTTCTATTGCTAGGATGGTCTAGCGACTGTATATGGGATTGCTACCGTCACCGTGAATGATCACCTCTTGGTGATTCCACTCAAACCTCACTGCCTGATATCGTGTTAATGCTACGGCCCCAGCGGCATGAATCCATGGTCGTCCAAACAACAGATTGTAAGATGCTGGCACGTCTATTACTTGAAAATCAACATCAAACCAAGTAGGGACCATTTGAAAACACATGCTAATTTCCCCAATGGTGGACCTTTGGGAACCATCCAAAGCTTTGATGTTGATGGCCCCATCCTTGATCTTATGCAGTCCCTTTCCCAATGTTCTGAGTATTACCAGCAGACAAATATCCCTCCATCAATCAGGATTTTGGTGATAAAATAATCTTTGCATTGCACGGTGATGTGCAACGCCTTGTTGTGACTCAACCCCTCTTGTGGCATCTCATCTTCATGAAAAGTGATGTTGTGACTTTCCAATACCTTCCCTACCATGTTTTCCATCTATCCTCCAGTGATGTTGCTTGGTACATATGCCTCAGTCAGCACCCTTAACATGGCATTCTTGTGCGCATCAGAATTCTATAGCAAAGCAAGGATAGAAATTTACGCCGGTGTTTTATTCAGTTGATCAATGACCGAGTATTCTTTTGCTTGTATCTTTCTCCAGAGATCATCGGGCCCAGTTTAAGTGATGGTTAGTTGACTAGACGCCTGCTTGCTTGACTCAGCCAAATGTTCTGCGGTATAAACCCTACCGGTTCTTGTCATACCTTGTGCCGCAACAGCTTCCCCGAACTTGACCTTCCTTTTTCTTCTTGCCTCGGCTGTGTAGTCCCAAGGTATGGCATTTGTATGGAATGGTGTTACAGCCGACATTGCCACTGGAATTGGCGTGGCTATCTTTACTCCGAACGGAGCATGCACCTTAGGCGGTAAAACTGCAACTTCGAAGGGTGTAGGTGCATTTGCTGGTGACATAAATTCGACCTTAATCGGTGCTGGCGCCTTTGCAGAGGATGGTGCTTCAACTCAAGTGGCATGGACATTTTTACCTTGGCATTCCCGGAGAGCTGAATCTGGACTACAATCAGATTAAGGGTGACTATTGGCTTCTTTGGATCGTCACCTTCTATGATCAAACCGATAGATCCCTTGGGATCCCAATCATCCTCTATTTCAATCATTTGAATGCCTCCACCCTTGTGATCTGGCAGAGGGTTATTGCGGACATACAGAGTAGGCTTTTTTGCCACAATAATCTTGTTATCAATCAAAGTCTAGATCTTATCTTTCAGAGAGTGGCATTCATCAATGGTGTGTCATTTCATGCCGGAATGGTATACATAAGACTTATTTAGGTTAACCCATTGAGAAGGGTTCTCAGGAGCAGTAGGGATAGGGGTGACGTGACCAACAGTTTTGAGTCTTTCATACAACTGGTCAATAGGTTCAATAATAGTCGTATACTATTTTGGGAGCCTTCGATCAAAGTTTGGTCGGGGTCTAGGTAAGTTTTAGCATGGAGGAGGGGATTGGTAGTGGGATGGTTGAGTGTTGTAGGCTTGTTAAACATGTGCTGGTTGGGAATATTTGGGTGAAGTGGGCTAATATGCGGGAGGTGATTGATAGGGGAGTGGTGGAGTTTGATAAGAGGGTGAAGGTGCTTTGTAGTTTGGAGTGGGCCAATATGTGATTGGAGGCATTGGGTATGTTTGGTATTTGATGGGAGATTTGGTTCTCTCTTCCACCATTACGGCTCCTACGTCCCTTTTCTTGGACACACCGCCTGACTGTAAGGCCTTGTTTGTAGATTGCAAAGCCTCAAAATTCGTAACCATACTGCCTTTGATGCCTTCTTCGATCCTTTCCTCGAGCTTGATAACGTCATAAAATTTATGGCCCTCGATCATCATCAACCTATCATAATATTGTGGGTCTTGGTCCCGGACAAAGAATTTGTTCATTTGTTCTTCTTCTAAGGCAGGCCTGACCGTGGCAGCTTCGGACCTCCAACGAATAGCATACTCCCAGAAGGTTTTTGTGGGATTTTTCTTCAGATTTTGAATAAATAACACATCCGGTGCATTCTCCGTGTTGAACCTGAATCTGTCCATGAAATCAGACGCCATGCTTACCCTGTTTGACCACTTCTTAGGATCTTGTCTAATGTACCAAGACAAAGCATCTCCCTTCAAGCTCCTCCTGAAAAGCTTCATGCGGATTTTCTTATCTTTTCCTACTTCAACCAATTTGTCACAGTACGTTCTCAAATTGACCCTTGGATCCCCCGTAACATCGAACATCTCGAACTTAGGAGGTTTGTACCCCTCGAGCAGTTCGACATCGAGCTGTATGCAAAGATCTTCGTAGTTTAGGATTCTGAGCATTTGGGAAATTAATGTCTAGAGTGGTGAGGGAAAATGACAGATTTGCCAGATTCCGAACTTGGTCAAGTTCCTCTCGAAATTTCAGTAGCTTTTGTTCCAGTTGGGATGCATTTTCTTTGGGAGACAGAGTACAGTAACCATGAGTGATCTCTACCCGTTCAGTTGAGTTCTCCTTTCTGGCTTTGTTCACATCTTCCATCTTCCTT
The DNA here is from genome assembly GCA_026770625.1 of Nicotiana glauca. Taxonomy (NCBI): domain Eukaryota; kingdom Viridiplantae; phylum Streptophyta; class Magnoliopsida; order Solanales; family Solanaceae; genus Nicotiana; species Nicotiana glauca. Next base: position 13,343 of record MU779475.1, on the reverse strand, counting down.
TGTTCTTATGTCTGACAGGACTGAGAGGAGGAGTAGATGGAGGGCCCCTAGATCTCGTGAAATAGGATGATGTTGCCAGAGTTCAAGAACTAACCTTTTCGGGATGGGAATAAAAAAAAGCAAAAATAAAAAGGTAACAAGTTAGTGATAATTATAAAAAATATTGCAATATTTAAACACATAGTGCAGGAATGTAAATGTGTCCTAATTTAGGGACCTCTTTATTCCCGAGGTAGGCCTAGCGACAAGTTGATTTGGAGAACATGGAATGCTAAATGCCTCATTTCATTGATAAAAAAGTAGACGAATCCTAAATCGACACTAAATAACAGGAAATAAAAGTTGCTAATGGCCATCTGCCTTATTACATTTTATAAAGCAAAATGAAAACTCATATCTATTTGGTCCCAGAGGGACCTTCCCCAGATTCGGCGTCCTTGACTCCATCGAACAGCTTCCTTAACTCGCGCAGTCCCAGCAGCAGGTAGGCTCTGTCCAGATGTCCGCCTTCATTTCCTTCAGCGTTCTGGCAGTCGTTGACTCCCTTCCTCACTTTCCCTTCCAATTCCAGCAGAATGTACTCCAGATATTCCAACTTTTCGCTAGCTTTGGTGGCCCTCTCTTTCCACTCGTTGAATTGGACATTTGATGGAAGATTCCTCCACCAGTCTAGCAAGAGTGAGGGTGTCCTAACCATACCAAAGTTAGGGACCTCGTTCTTCGTTTTCTATAAAACAAAAGGGCTAGACCCTACCCCTACCGGACTCGACTAATAAATATCAATGATTGGCATAAAAGCATTTAGTTCTCCGAATAAATGCACAGAACGTGATAATGTCCATTTGGGTTCTAGGAAAACCCAGTGGAATTTGGACAAGGCTGTATTAAAGAGTCATTATGCGAACAACATAACTGACTCGGCTAGGTTTGACCATGATGCATGCACAATTTAAACAGAGTAGGGTTTCTATGAGGTTTTAGACTGGTGCCCTTGAGCGGACAACTCAAGGGGGAAAAGAGCGGAACCGTCGACTACACCATTGATCGACTAGTTTTATCGCAAATATGCCTTTTCTAGATTTAGGGGTGATAATATAGGAAGAGCGCAACCACTCATTATAAGCGTTGCTATAGGATTATGTTTGGCACGAATGGAATATGATGTTGAGCATGAATATGCAACAGTTAAAGGCATGTAGTCATGTATTTGCATGTTAAGAAAGCAGTAAATACAACAGTTTTAAAATATAAAGCAGTAGTAATGAAAAGCAGTAAAGAAAATAAAAAGGAGACAAGTCAGTTTTGCAATTGAAAATAAAATTGAATGCATAAAGGAAAGAAACAAATAATTGTGCGTAAAGAAGCATAAATTCACAATAAAGGTCTGAAATGGTAAAAGCCTAAAAATTCCCAGCAGAGTCGCCATGCTGTCGCGCCCCCTTTTTCTCGCAAAATTGGGTTTATGACATTTGGGAGGACAACTCATTCCTTTTGGGAATTGGATTTAATTTGAAGAGTTGCCGCCTAATGATTAGGGTGCATTAGGACACCAAGGAGATTTGATTTGAGTAACCAGAGATTGGGTAAGGGCTTGAAATTATTCTAAGGGGAAGGTGTTAGGCATCCATCAGAATCCACTAGTGTGGTTCCCGGCTAGACTATTATTGTGAATTTAGGTGCAAATAACATGTAGGCAAATAAAACTTCAAATAAGAAGGGATTTTCATATAATGGTTTACAAATAAACAAAGTTGGAAAGAACCAAAAGAAAGCTGATTTTTCTTAGAGAAAAGAGTTTGAAATTTTAAAAGAAACAAAGAAATAAAGGGAAAGGGGGGGAGGGGTCCTAGATTTATTAATAACATGGATCACCCCACACAATGCCCGGTAATCACTCCTCAATGAGGGTCTACACGTGACATTATCGCGTGTTCATCATATCTATATCTACCCTTTCCACCCCGTTAAGGTATTAAAGCGTGGAATGGTCTCGTTTACTTATTGCATGCTATTACTCGTCCCAATCCTATTAGTCCTGGAGGCATTTAGGACAACTAATCTTAAATGGGAGGGATGTTAGGCTTATTTGTGGTTTTAAAGGAAAAAATTCTAAGGCGGCATACAAAACATGTATAACAAGTTGGGGAAAGCACATAACAGGCAAAGGCTCAGATTTACACTCTTTAAATAAAGAAGCACGTAATTAGCATGACTTACACATACTGTCTATGGTCTGATTAAATACTAAACGTGAAAGAACTTAAAGGTTGAGGCAGACTGATTTATTACATAATTCGGATAAAAAGCCCAATCATGTCTGCCTGCTGGTTGTAGTTAATAGAATAGAAATAGATTTAATTTATAACTTTACCCTAAGGCTTGCCTAAGTGTTGGACAAGGATCCCATAGGCATGGTATCTACTGAATTCAGAAACCGATGAAATAACAAGTTCTAAAATAAATTGAATATATACTGGTTAAAAGGGTAGTCATATTATTAAACGAAAGGCATGTTTTAACGAAGGTTATAAGTTTTGCAGCTGATAGAACCCATTATTACTGATTTTAGCTCTATACGTGAATGAAGCGATTCAGATTCAATTAGGAGTCCCTATAGACATGCTTTCTACGCGTAGTTGATTTGAACTTGTGGACATGATATAAAATGCAGAAGACTCATTTTAAACCTATGAACATGATATCTAGATGCAGAATGTTTAAGACCTATGAGCATGATATCTAGGTGTTGAATTTGTTTAAGGCCTATGAACATGATCTCTAGGTGCAATTGAATGTTTAAGACCTATGAACCTGATTTCTATATGAAAATAGTAGTCCTATGATCATGATTTCCGAATGATGGATATATAGGATTCAGAGGGACCTATAGGCATAATTTCTATATGCATATGTAGAATTCAGGATGACCTATAGGCATGATTTCAATATGCATTTGCATATGAAAATTTCCAAATGCCTATAGACATGGTATCTACCCATCATGCATACATGGTTACCCAACCTTTTTTACTAACCACCCCCAAGAGTTTATTATAAATTATTAAAACCCAGAATAAAGTAAAAAATATGTCGGAAAATATAAATAAAAGTACAAACAAAGGAGAGCATTATTCAGACTTCATGTCTAAAATATGAAGTAAACCAACTCTATGAGATCATGATCCAAACCCTTTCTCCCATTTGAGTGTGTCAAAGTTCCCTAAGTGCCTCAAAGGGACTCCGGGCAATGCTCACACCCAAAGATATTATCAGATCGAGGACACGTGCAGTGTGGAAGGGCCAGCCCTCAAGTGTCCAAGTTCAGAAGGAACTCAAAGGGTCCCAAGGCAAGGCTTACAAGAGGGGGGCAAAACTTAAAGACTAAGAAAGTGTGCAAGTGCAGAACAGAATGCTAAAGGGGAAAAAGAGAGGGAAACAACTACTAAGTAAGCACACATAAGGGGGTTCAAGGGAATAGGGAGATTGTAAAGAGCCTATTGCTTAGGCAAGGGCAGACTTTAGGCATGCCCAGCAATGGGGAGTGCTAACACACCTATAAGCCTGCCAGAACACATATTATTAGAGGCTAGGATCCCAGGGGATCAAATTTGATTCATGGACAATAACTTGCAGTATTGCCATGCCTCAAACCATAGCTTACACACATAGGGGTAGGGGTTTTGGGTTCATACCAGTTTTGAGGAAGCAAATAGAGAGAAAGCAAGCAACGGGTTTTGTAAACATGCCACAGTACAAGCAACAAGAGAGAATACTTTTGAGTGTAAGTGTAAGTTCAGAAAGACTCGAGTGATGGATGTCTTTATGTTAATGAAAGAGTAGTGTATTTATAGTGTGAAAAACAGGCAGAAATAAGGTAAGAAAACAATTAAGAAACTGAGTATCAATTAAAATCAATCAGTACAAGACTTCCTTTAATTAAGGAATTCAGACTTAAACGGTAATGAGCAAGAAAATTGTTTAAGGAAAGAGATCAAACAAGCATCTTGTGCAAAGTAGGCAATTAGGGGTAGATACATAGGAGTTTATTTAGGGGAAGAGTTTTGAAATACACGGCAAAAAAAATAAGGTAAGAATCAATTGGTACACAGTAAACCAAGGGGTCAGAGATTTTGTAATCACTGGTCCATGAATGAACCAAGTCAGAAAAGCTAAGGAAAGTTTTTGACTCAAATCGAGTAATAGGGAAATCAGCAAACAAGGAATCAAACTTATTCAAAGGAAGTCTGAAATTAATCAAAATTGAAAGCCATTTTAGAGGGAAGTTCAGCACATATAAAGAGCGCACAAACATTCTAGGCTGGATTTAGGGCAAAGAAAATGTCATATCAGTGCAAGATAAGTTGGTAGTAGACTATAGGATCATGGTAGTCACACAGGTCAGCAATGTAGAAGAGAGATAGTATCAAATAGCATCCAAAGGATCCAGTATAAGGACCTTAGAATAGTTTAGTAGAGAATTAGAATTATTTAAAGAAACAGAGGTTGAAACAAAGATTTCAAGACTCAGTTGATCAACAGATGAAACAAATTCAGAGACTCGAAATAGTTAGGGTTTGAAAAATCAGACAATTTCAAAGATGAAGAACAAGCATATGACATAGTCAATGGTCTCAAAACTCGGATGAACCCCCAAATTCTAGGGTTTTTACCATCAATCGAGTGTAGAGATGAGAGGACAAGTAATCAAGGAAAAAAATACTAATCAAAACAGGTTCAGAGGTCTAAGAAAGGAACTGAGAGCTTTAACGTGCTCTTTTAGTAGCAGGAATTAATGAGAAGCATAGTAAAAGAAAAACATGTGAAACACAGTAGAAGAACTCAAAGAAATATAGTAGAAGAAACTAATAAGAAACCTAGTAGAAGAAACTAAATAAGAACACAATAGGAGAAACATATAAAGAAGCATAGTAGAAGAAACATAACAAGAACACAGTAGAACAAACTTAATAAGAAACATAGTTGAAGAAACACAAAAGAGAAAAAGAAAACCAGAGAAACATCTAAATAATTCAAAAACCCTAGATCGGAAAAAATAAAGGTTTTGAAAGCATAGTTTTGAAAGAAATATCAAGAAATCATTTAAAAGTTTAGGGAAAACACGGATCTAGAACAAATCTAAAGAAATCAGAAGAACCTCAAAAGCTAGGGTTTCAGAGGAACCCAAATGGTGAGAAAGGCTTGGATAGATTTAAGAAGGAGGAGTCGAGGTCAGGGTCGAACAGCCGTGGCTTGCCGGAGCAAGGCCGGAGATGGCCATAGAACTTGAATCAAGCATGTCTGGACCCAGGCTTCTTCATGGTCAGGCCTTGAAACTTCAGCAACCAAGCGTGTAGGAACCATAGAAGGCTGGTAGGTGGTGAGACCACCATGGATTCAGGCCAAGAGGTGGTCGGAGAAGACGAGGTAAGCTCATTGGAGCGGAGGGGAAGGGGGAAGGTTCTAGAGAGAACCAGAGATAGAGAGATAGAGATGAGAGTCGGTTAAGTGAGGAATGAGAGGAGTTTGGGGGGGTCGTTTGTTTAATTTGGTAAGAACAAATCTGGACCGTTGATCAAAATTGATCAACGGCCAAGATTTAATCCGGTTGGGTTGGGTATATTTAGGGATTGGGTTTGGGTCTTTGGGATGGTTTAATTAGGGGATATGGGCTGGTTTAATTAGGCTAGATTAGAAAGCCAAATCTGGCTATAAGTTAAATAGCCCTTTTCCCCATTTAATTTATAGAAAAATAGTAAATAAATTTCTGAAAACAACTTGAAAGCACTAAATAATTATCAATTTAAAAATATAAGATCTCATTTTATAAACATGAGATGAATTTAAACCTACAAATGGCTAATACTGCAATTATGCAATTTTATACTTAAAAATACTAAATAAATTTGTAAAAAAATATCTTAGCTATATTTTAGTATAAACATGAGATTTCAATAAATTAATCACCAAAAATAATAATTTTGGGGATAATTATTGGGTTTTTTTTTTATAAAATAAGGCAGTAAATTAATTTAGAAATCTTTGAAAAATTAAGGAAAAATAATGCAACCTTGGGATATACTTATATATGCATATATAGGATATTTTGAAGGTACTTTGCATATTTAAATATACAGAAAAAAATTGGGTATCAACAGGGATACTGTTGGGAACTCGGGCAACCGCTGCACGAAGGTAGAAGCAGTCAATAAGAAAAAAGAACAAAATAATTTTTAAGTACTCAGAAAGGAAAGGAACGTACGGGTTGAGTTCCGCTTTTCGGGGAACAACAAAAATTCTAGGGGGATTATGATCCTCCAGAAGGACTAGACAGACCTCGTACCTTTTTGCAAAAGTTGAGTATTATAGGATCCATCGGGGCAAGTGTGAAGGGGTAAGTGTAAACACTTAGATACCCTTCTACGTGAGTGGTAATGTCCTTGTCAGCGCCAGGGACGACCACTTTCTTCCCCTCCCAGTTGCATTCCTCCTGAACTGTAGGGAGTGTATCCTCGATAATGGAGCATATGTACCTCCATACCTCCTCACCTCAGTCCTGTTGACTAGAGGCTTTATCAAATTTGAAGTAGTTCTTAATAGAGCAGCCTCCGAGGATGAAGCTCTTCAGGGGAAGTTCTTGGGCCACCTTGGGCACAGGTTCATTGGCATCCATGGACAAATTTGAAGCTGAGGGGATGGTCAGTTGAGGTACATATTTCAAAGTCTTAGCTATCGAATCCTAGGAAATATGGAGCTTTGAAGGTGAGGATGAATATTTGAAGGTGGGGATGAAGATTTAAAGATAAGGATGAAGGTATGAATGTCTGATTTGAAGGCTTAAAGATGGGAAGATGAAAATATGAATATCTATGGAACAATGTATGAGGATTTGAAGGGGCTAAGAATAAGTAAAGAGTTCGTGGGTAAATTACAGAGCTCTACAATCGAAAAGCAAAAAAGTGAAAAAAGTTACTGAAGCTTTTATAGAGGAAGGGTAATGAATGCGTGACGTTTCGCATTTGGGGACAGTCAACCGGCGACTGACACATGTCTGAAGTCAGAACAATGTGACTGATGGGACGTTTCACTAACCCATCATTTTGGTTGTAGTGTATGAAAGAAGAAAGAGGTGTTAACTCATTGTTTCCCATCGCTTCGATAAATCTGTTCTCCAGGAAGCGAGGGGGACTATCTGTGTACGGGTAAAATCGGGAGCAGAGTTTTTCTCAGATTACCAAATGAGGACACAAAAATAAAGCATGTCTCGACACGATTGCAAGAGAGATCGAAGGACCCTGCAGATCAGAGCTTGAGGGACGAATAATATGTCAGGAGCTGGACATGGCCAAACATGGGAAGAATCAAGCTCGAGCGAAATAAAAAATCGAGGTTAAAGGAAAGACGGTTAAAAAGGACGAATGAGGATTTGAAATATTCGCCATCAATCAGATATTATAGCGAGGATCATGCCGGATATTAACTGTGGATCGTGTCTTATTGGGGAAAAGGGAAGAAAAGAATTTTTACCTAATATAGACTTGTACTAGGATTGAAACTCCCCTACTATATAAAGGGGAGAACCTTTTTCATTTTTAACTACAATGTGACATGCAAATCAAAGCAATAAGATTTTATTTTTGCCTTCTAGCTATCATTCAAAGTGTTCTTTATTTGTTCTCTTCTTTACTCGCGACCGAGCTTGTATCGAGGGTCCGATCGAGGACGAATTCCACTGTTCAACCTAGGATCAGGCTTGATCATCACATTGCGATTGGTTTGATCATTTATTTTATCTTTAGCTTATTTATCTATTGTTCTTAATCATTCGTATTGAATTAAATCACACATACTTTAAACCGCGTATAAATTTAATTGTTACTCATTATTTAGAGTTATGATGACTCAATAGGTCATCTAGAGTTTTAAACCTTAATTCTATATTTTGAAACATCAAATAGCTTCTTTATCCTTCCTCGATTTGCATGTGTCGGACGTGTCTTTTTCCGAAAGTCTTTTATGTGAAAATTGATTAAAATGTGAATTTGTGCCTTAAAAGTTTATTTGAGTTGACTTCGGTCAATGTTTTAAGCAAACGGACCTGGATCCATAATTTAATGGTCTCGACGGGTCCGTATCATGATTTGGGACTTGGGCATATGTCCGTAATCGAATTCAGAGGTCCCTAGATCGAGTTATCGCATTTTATAAAAAAAATTAAAGTTTAAAGGTTTGAAGAATTTAAAATTTTGACTGAAGTTTGACTTTGTTGCAATCGGGTTCATTACTATATGACTTGTCTGTAAAATTTGGTACAAAATAGAGTTGATTTGACGTGATTGGGACATCCAGATGTTAAAAATAAAGTTCTTAAGTTTCATTAAAAATTTCATTCGATTTGGTGTCCAATTCGTAGTTATAGGTGCTATTTTGGTATTTTGATCATGCGAGTGAGTTCGTATGAGTTTTTTGAACTTTTGTGCATATTTGGTTTGGAGCCCCGAGAGCTCGGGTGAGTTTCGGATTCGCTTCGGAGTGATTTTTGAGCTTAAATATTGCTGGTGAAACAGAGTTTCTAGTGTAGGCCTCAAACCTCGCATTTGTAGGGTCTAGTTTAGCAGTTGCAATATTTCAGTGCCTCTGTCAGGTTCGTAATTGCGAACAATTACTTCGCAATTGCGAAGTGGGGCTGGGTCAACAGAGTTCGCATTTGAGATCAAAATGATCGCAATTGCAAGAAGTCTAAGTTCGCAGTTGCAAACAAACCATCGCAATTGCAATGGAAGCGGAAATGTGAAGACTTCGCATTTGCGAAGGATTTTTCACATTTGCGGGGTTCGCAATTGAGAACCCCAGGTCTCAATTACGAAATCTGCTCTTGGACTTAAGAAGGGAAAATGGGATTTTAGCTCATTCTTTCAAATTCTTGACCCTAAAAATCTTAGAGTCAATTTTTCCAAAAGCTCTTATTCCTCAATTCATTGGTAAGTGACGTTAACCTACTTCTTTTTAATTACCCACTACATTTAATAAGATCTCAACCTTAAATCTAGAATTTTCATGGTAGAAATTGAGAATTTGGGTAGAATTAAGGATTGTTGTAAAATTTGAATTTGGAACTCAAATTGAGGTCGGATTTTGAAACAAATTACATAATCGGGCTCGGGGATGATGGGTATCGTGTTTTGGTCCGAATTTCGGGTTTTGTCCAAGCGATCCTGGTGTTGACTTTTGTTGACTTTTTCAATAATGACCTAATATAACCTCTTTCATTCGTGGGTAGTTCCTAAGGCATATTTTAAATTATTTGATTAATAATTTGCTATATTTGGTTGGTTTTGAGGTTTGTTCGAAAGGCAAATCCGTGGTTGGACTTTGAGTCGAGTGTGGAGCGAGGTAAGTATCGTGGTTAGCCTTGACTTGAGGGTTTAGGACTTGTTTGCCTATTTTCTATATGTTTAAATGTGTGGGTACAACGTATATGTGAGGTGATGAGTACTTATGCGTTGTTGTCGGGTTAAAGCATGCGGGTTTCCTTGTAATTTATTTCCTTCTTGATTATGATATCCATGCTTAGACTAGTTTATTACTTAATTGATCATTCTTTCCGCATTTATGAACTATTTGTGATAATTGAACACTTTTAGAAGTTGAGTTTTGTATTTTGGAACCGTTGTTGACATAAGGTTATTCTTGCTTATGCTACCTCCCAAATGTTATATATTCATTGCTACATGGTAAGGGAGGGTGTTAAAGCACGAAGGTGATGTCGTGCCGATTATTGCTTCATTTATTGATTGATACATAGTGAGGAAGAGTGTTAAAGCATGAAGGGTAATGTCGTGTCATGTTTATCATTTCATGGAGAGATTGAGAATAAAAGCACAAAGGGTGATGTCGTGTCATTATTGTTGTTTCATGGTGAGGTTTAGAGTAAAAGCACGATGGGTGATGCCGTGCCATCTTTATTCCTTATGTTTATCCGTTTTCATTAGTTGATGGGTTATTTGATGGTCTCATGTTGTCATTCCTGTTGTAGTTACCGTAGCTTGTACCCCTTTTTGCATGTACCATCCCAATCATACGTGTTTAATCTTATTTGGTGTTATGTTGCACGTATATCTTCGCTTGTACATGTTGAATTACTTGAGTGTCCTGTCATCGCCTCGTCACTACTTTGTCGAGGTTAGGCTCGACACTTACGGAGTACATTGGGTCGGTTATACTCATACTACACTCTATACTTCTTGTGCAGATTTTGGTACTGGTCTTAGCTGTACGTGAGGCGCATCAGGTCGGATTAACTTATTTAGAGACTCGAGGTAGATATGGTGGCATCCGCAGACCGTGAAGTCCCCTTCTTCTTTCCTTATTTACATCTCATTCGAGACAATTATATTTATTTCAGACTCTATTTGTAGAACCTCAAGATGTTCGTGTACTTGTGACTCCAGATCCGGATCATATTAGATATGCTGGTTATTATGCTATTTCGCACTTCATTATAGTTTCATTTCAATTTAAGTGATCTATTTGACTGAATTGTGTAAAATTGGTTTAAGTTGTGACAAGGGTAAACAGAACAAAAAAGCTATACGTTTCGGTATCGATAAATGTGAGAATTATAGCATATCTAATATCATAAACTCATAATTTATTTAAAATTAAGGTATTTATTGTGATAATTAAATGCGTTAAAAAGATCAGAATGGTTATAAGAAGTTTGATAAAGTTGATTTCACTCAATAAGGGTTTTGGTGAAGTGGTAAGTACTTCTTTATCCTTAACTAGATATCTCGGATTCGAGTAAATCACTTTATTAGGGAGGACTTTACCACGTTCTAGTGTGAGACTCCTAACACGAATTCGGATTTAGTCGGGGGCCAATGTGAATATCGGACACCGGATGAAAAAAAAATTAGTTCTGACTAATTTGGCATTGAGGAGTAGTTGATTGATATTTTATGTTTAAAAGAATTACTTATATAAAAATGACTATTAATAATTTTGTATTTACTAAAGAGAAACTGAATATATTTGATATGAAACAGAGAGTTTTTCAATAAAAAAAACGTAAGGAATACAATTGTGTAAGTTTTCTCAAATATAACACATAAGTATTTGGGACCTTCCTGCTCTCCAATAACACACGTGCAAGAGAAGAACTAATACCACTTTCACAATTTTGTTTTTATTAATGTTTTTGCCAGTTTTCATATAATAATACATTCCTTTCCCTAGAAATAACAGAAAATGATACTATATTTTACATGGAGAGAGCTGAATTAAGGAGATAATCAGCCTCGATATTTGACTAACATGGACAATGGCACAAGACAGAGTCCCTTCTTCTTCAGGTCCATATAGCTATTGTTTTTTCCATCAAAACACACATTATTTCTTTCTAATGTCTGCATTTGTTGCCGTTGCATTGAACCGCTTTCAATATTTCCCTAAACAATAAACAAAAAGATCCAAAAACAAAAGTGGATATAGTTTCATTTTGCTCAAGAAATTCATATTAATCATATCTCAGGATTTGGAGAGGAGAATGTTACCAGGAAATTTCCACTACTGTTGTCTGCTCTTTGGTAATTGATGTCCATCTGCTTAAAACTACTTACCTATTAACATCAAGCAAGATATCTAAGTACAAAAACATTGTGGAAGCTCAACAATAATAACAACAAACTCAGTGTAATCCCACAAGTATGATGTGTGGCAGGTAATATACTTGTACGCAACCTTACCCCTGTTTTAAAGAGGCTGTTTCCAATAGACTCTCGACTCAAGCAATATTTCATGTAGTGTACTTAAGTTATAGTAGTTGGAAAAGTTATATGGTAACAATACTACCCATGACAAAAGGTAGTAGATACCCGGTAAAATAGTTAAGGTGAGCGCTAAGTATAAGATAAAAGAAAGAAAAAAATGATAAAGAAAAGTGTGATGATGATTACCTTAGGACTGTTGACAGGAGAGCTAGCAGTGTCTTCTAAATCAGGATCAGAGATTTTGTTGTTCCTTGGTTTCTTCAAATTCAATCTCTTAAGAAATGGTGAGCCACCCATAGGAGAATTATATGAATTGAAGACATGATTATTGGTGTTACAATTCTTCCAATTAACAGCATGAGAAGCAGCATCAGATAACAAAGAAGGGCTACCAAAACTATCATCCTCGCTATTATTTTCCCTGTTATTATTATTTTCCTTTGAAAAGTCCTCCAAATAAGTTGTCCATCCACTCTCTTCTTGTGCATTACAGTAACTTGGTGATTCCTTATTATTCACATATGAACCATCCATTATTTCCTAGTGAATATAGAGGAACCAAAGTGCAATTTGGAGAATTTCTTGGAGTTATTTAATTTGAGAGTATTTGATGACTAATAGGCTAAAGGGAAGATAGCTTATAAACAACAGAAAACATGTACAGGGAACAAAACATGTGGTATCTTGGATGTGGGGCCAGGTGGGGCAAGTATTAACCAATAACAATAACATACCCACGGTGATCGTATAACAAAGTGTACGCAAATCTTACCCTTACCTCGTGTGAGGTTTAGAGGCTATTTTAAATAGATCTTCGGCTCAAGAGAAAGCGTTTTCAAAACAGATTAAACAAATACAAGAGTAAAAAGTTATGGTAAAAATACTATAAAAAAGAAAGCACTGATAGCAAAAAACAGTTCAGATAACCCAAGTAAAAAAAATAAACAATAGTAATACAGTTGAAGAATAAGATAATAACGATATTGGTAATCAATAGTTTCAATTAATAAAAAAAATTAGTTATAAGTAACTTTTTTATATATTATTAGTACACTTAATTTGAGATAGCAGGTTAGTTATTATTTTTATAAGGTTATCAATTAACACTTATCATTAAAAAATACCGATAATTACCTTACAAAAGATTTTATTATAAATATATTTTTTAATATTACCATCAGTATATAAAAGGAAACTCAAATCACAAAAGAAAATGCGGGAAAAGAGAGAAGGTGCAGAAAGGAAATTAAATTTCAAGGAAGATAGAGGATAATAGTGTTGACCTTATAGTTAAAGTGGTATTTGCTACTAAATTAATGAAGGAAAAGGTCCTTTTTTCTTTGGTCACCCACTTTGTCTCAACAGAAAGGTCTAAATGCCGTTGTGACTTTTTGTTCTTCAATTACTAAGTTATTGTTATGAATAATTTATACATTGGATACTACATTGGATGCTACATTGGATACTACATTGGATGCCCATGTTGTGAATAATTAAAAAATTAAATTTCCTATTTTATGTCAATCATCTTTACTTTTTATGCCTATAAAAGGCCATGTAATTGCAATGGAAAAA